>CM043016.1:173081687-173155574 GCA_023690525.1 Holotrichia oblita
TTATGTTATTCAAACACAAAAGTTAGTTTCTCTCATATTAAGCCACTTCAACTCTGCAAGCTTGTGTGAAATATGGTCAAATTTTCGTAGTCCAAAAATTAGGCGAGCACGAGAATTCTGTACTCTCTGAATATGAGCGGCGCTATTGGCAGTAATGCAAGGATCGTACAATTCGCAACCAAAAGAGAAATGTGAGAGAACTAACGAGTCACACAAGCGTCGCTTTGTCTCAATGTTCAAATAGTGTCTATGGGGAAAAAATTAGTTTTAAGTTCATATATGCGACTCTAATAGCTTTAAGTATATGCGCTTCGAACCGAAGCTGTGTATCAAAAATAATACCCAAATTTCTAGCTTGCACATGCATTGGCAACTCAACACCATTAACAGTAAATTTTGCAGTATTATAAAGTAAAGAAAGAGAATTTCTGTTTCCAAATAGTAACACCACCGACTTGGATGGATTCAGAACAAGTGCATGTTGAGAAGATATCTTCGCAATTGCTTGGATATCGTGATTAATGTCATTAGTAGCTGAGGAGGAATTCGAAAGAGGGAAGGAGTGGTAAATCTGAATATCGTCCGCATACATATGCATACTACAGATGGAGAGACTTTTATGAAAGCAAGATGTAGATACACTAAACAAGAGAGGACTCAAGATGGAGCCCTGCGGGACCCCACGCGCAACGGCCCTAAAATTTGAAGGCGATCCATTTAACGATACGCATTGCTCTCTTTCGCTGAGGTAAGAACGAAACATATTGACAGTCGTGTGCGAGAGCCCAACATAATGTAAGATTGATAGAAGCATATCGTAGTCCAGAGTATCAAATGTGCGGCTGTAATCCAGCAGGGTCAAAGCTACTACCTTACCATCATCAATAGCTGAGAGAATGTCATCTGTGACACCAAGTAATGCAGTGGTGCAAGAGTGGCCCGATCGAAATCACGACTGTATGTCAGGCAAGATTCTGTTGACATTTAGAGATTGTTTCAGTTGGTAGAACATCGCTTTCTCCAAAATTTTAGAAAGCACCGGGAGAATGCTTATGGGTCGTAGGTCTTTATAACTTGCAGGACTAGAACACTTGGGAATGGGGAGTACAACCGCTTTCCTCCAAGATAGGGGGAAGTAGCCTTCAAGTAAACAGGAATTAATGATATGCATCATAAACGGAGAAAGGACAGGATGTGAAAGTTTGATCATATCAATAGTTAATGAGTCGTAACCCGAGGCTTTCGTCTTAATTTCTGAGATAATTTTAATTAGTTCGGATTCCTCAATAGGTTTGAAGCTAAATTCTTCGCAGTTGGGGTTCAATCTACGAGTTGCATAAAAGGAAACTAATTCAGGGTTCGAGGCGCTGGCAGGAATATTGTCTAAAAAGTAATCGTTAATATCTGCGACATTCTGGAGGAATGGAGGAATATCATATCTAGGATTGCACTTAACACGTACTACACTTACAAGTGTGTCAATGAAATTTCTATATTGTAAACATTTAGCAAACGTATGAGTTGGGAATTACCGACAAACAAAAGCAAAAAAATGGCAGAAAGATATTTTGATAATATGACAATTGTTAAATACAGGGAATTGTTAAATAAAGGGAAGTACCTACCAAATAAACGTATAAATACGAGCAAAATTGTTATGATTCCACAGAGTTAGACAGACATCCTACGAAATCAGGCATTATTGACCCATTGCTAAGAAAATAGGATGATTTCCATCATCTTATCAACAATTATATCAAGGTAGGTAATACATACGGCAAAAATTGCGCTAAGAGGAGTAATCAAAAACGAACTTATATTTCTGTTAGCCTCTTCTGGTAATGTAGCTACGCAACAAATAAAATGTAATGTAAATTTACCAGTAACTAATAGACGTTTTGAACAAGTTTTATCCCGCAGTAAACGCTTTGGTGTCTGGGAAAGGTTTAAAAAACATCCTTAAACAGGCAAGACTGAAATTTGCGCAAGTTTATATGAGATGGTACCCTGAGTGGAGCTACGTTATATTTTCTGACAACAAGAAATTTAATTTGGAGGGTTTGAAAATTATTGGCACGATTTGCGTAAGGACATCCAAATTGCGATGAGCCGACATTTTTGGCGGCTTTTAATCATAACAATAAACCCTCTATATGTTTTGTTTCTACACGATTGAATTCTAATTCTTATATAGAACTTCTGGAAATCTTTGAAGAATGTTGATAAAAGAGGTGTATGCCAGAATGTTGGCTAGAGGGGTGTATGCCAATAATAAACAATACAATACGACAGCGTCAATGAACGAATATCTACGATAACGCGGAGTTTACATACTTCGATTCGAACATTAAATTTTATATGTCACTATTACCTATCGTATGGATTTTTGTATCATGAAATACATTTACTCATCCTTTAGGAACTAAAAAAAAATAACATATGTAGATTCAGAATATTGTTCTTACGAGTCAGTTTTCATTTTTCACCGTAGTAATAACTGCTCACCTTTCAAAAGGAAAGTAAGTCTGTAGATCGGAGTATACATATTTTCGATAAGGGCGAAGAGTTTTGCATAATGATATTCTGATGAGCCATACATTTTTTCGGCGCCATATATCATGTATCCTACTTTTTACTTTACATTTGTATTCTGTCGATAATGCATTAGCAGCTCACATAACGTTAAAATACAGCGCATGGGATAATGTTGCCATAAATATATTGTAAATTAGATCGCATTAAATATATCGACAAGTTAAAACGTTTTTGTCCATACAAACCGCGACATTTTATTTTCCAAACATACATTAACTATTGTATAAATTAGTAAATTAATATCTATCGTTGAATCGTTATTTTGTTTCAGGATTTAGTTGATTGGAACAAACCGATGCTGCGGCAGGTAGTGAACTTGGGAGAAAAATATAACGAATGGGTGAATTCGCCTGTAGATAGACATATGACTTTATTTGGAAATCAGATACTGGAGAATCTAACGATAACACCATGGTATGTTGTACCTCTCATCTGGATACCTGTTTCATTTTATCTCATTTACTTAGGAAGTATTAAACAGTTGGAAACATCATACAGTAAGTAAAAAATGCGGTTATGCTTACTCTATTGTTTGTTAAATTACAAATCTTATTCTTTTTATTGGATGGGAATAATCGAAATTATATTAAATTTGTGTTTTATGTTTATAAACTCGATCGTTATTGATCGACAAAAAATATACTTAGCGCTTTATATAAAAGAGTTAATGCTTCCTACAACTAAATAAATCAATTATGAAATGTAAGTTGGTTATTCTAAGTGACCATTAGATTAATTTTAACTAACATAAAGAAACTACGAAAAACGTCCCTCAGCTTGTTTCAAAAAAATTAGAGAGATAACGTTTCATTTTCGAGTAAATATTTATGATTCCAGTTGTTAAGATAACCCAGACTTGAATATAAGCTTTTACGTAGCTTTTGGTAAAACCATAGATTGGTTGTAGTCCAAAGAATTGAAATTCTGCACCATTTTTCGCAAGCCTATCGGTAGCCTTGTTTCCTCCACATCCACAGAAATCTACACATCTCCGCAATCTCTTTTTTTGACAAAATGCGATTATAATATAGCTTTCTTAAGCATGTCTTTGGCAGTCAGAATTTCCGTAGCAATAACATTTTTATCAACATTTTTATCAACATCTACATAGTCTACGAACTATCATTAATGTCCTATCTTTGAATTATAGCGAGTAACAGTTGCTTCCTTATTTTCATTTTTAAAGAAATTGTGATTTGGGAGAAACCGGCTTCAATTTCACTGATTATATTAAATTTATTTAGAATAGAAAGTGCACATCTTTTGCTTTTTTCAGCCATTGCTTTTTTATTATTTCTCTGCATCGATAAATAGACACTCACGAACTTTCACTGCAACTAAGCGAATGCAAATACTGCGAGTCCAAGTTCATTATAGCCGGATTACACTGTAACCTTGTCATAAACTGCTCAAATTCCAAGTTTTAATCCTATGACTTTCAAGAATATCTCGCGTGCCAATTGAATCGAGCAAATTTAATAATAAAAATCTTCCAGCTACGCTGTTGTACTATTTATACTAATAAATTTACATTCTTCATTGTCATGCAACACGTTTTCTCAAGTTAGGTCAGCGAAGTTGGCTGCACAAAGTAGTCAAAAATCCACAAAAACAATAGAAAGGATTGACAATTTATTGACCACTATTGACCATCAGCCAGCATGGCCATATTTTGGAGTGTAATAGCGAAAATGCTAAACATTGGAAATACAGCAATTTGGTTATTTAATTACTAACTTTAATGAAATGAGGTTAAACGCAAAAAATGTAACAACCTCTCGCTTCAGGCAACTTAATCACAGAGAACCACAAATCATCGTTTGACCACCCACCATTTAAATTACACCCCACTTTGAAGATATATATAACAGAGTTTTCGACATTCATCGAGCTTTTCCCAAACTTTGAGAGGTGCAGGAAAATGGTGCAACTTATTGTACTGTGACCTTTGCCCATAAGAAAACGAAAATCATCGTTTGACCATCCACCGGTTAAATTTTATCCGACCTGCAATTTCAAAGTTTGTCGTATTTTTCACAAACTTTGAGAGGTAGTCAAACGTTGAAAATGATATAACTTATTGTTTCGTATCTCTAGACCACACAAAATTGAAAATCATCGTTTGACCAAGCACTGGTTAATTTTTATCCAATCTTGAAGTTATACATGACAGTTTCAAAGTCTTGTGTCTTTAAAGTACAGATAATTGAAAATTGTCTGTAAATTCGACTCGAATTTGTGTTGTGATAGCTTGTTTCTACTCTATTCATTGATTTGTTTCTTTTCTAGATACACGTAGAAAATTAGAACAACTTTTCTGATATATGTAATAAGCTGAGAGTATAGACTTAAAATTTACTTGAACTTCAACCAAAATATCTCATAATTTAAATAAATATTCATTTTAGATACTTTATAGGTAAATTATTTGTTGGCAAAATTTAATTTTAAAATTATATATTCAAATATCTTGAACATATGAATAACGCTAAATCTAAAACGCTATAAATTTTCAGATATTTTGAATATAATCGGAGCTGTAGTACTAGGTATACTATTATGGACATTGCTCGAATACTCATTACATAGATGGGTATTTCATATAGTTCCATCCGGAAAGTCAAAAATTATAATTTGCATTCATTTCACCATACATGGCCTACATCACAAGGTAACCATAATTATTTGGAAAATTGTTTACTGTATCGTGGTACATTTCATTATAGGTACCTTTCGATTCTAGGAGGCTGGTTTTTCCACCATTTCCAGCAGCATTGATTGTAATGTTAGGATATTACTTTTACTGCAACACGTTTCCAGAAAACGTATATGAATTGATCGGTGGTGGAACTATCTTAGGTGATTAGAATTTTTATATTCAATATATTTTATAAACACGAAAATATCTGTATAATTAATTTTTAGGATATGTACTGTATGATATGGTGCATTTCTATATACACCATGGTAATCCAACTGAAGGAAGTTACCTATATGTAATGAAAAGGTATCACAATCATCACCATTTTTCGCATCACGATTCCGGTAAGTTTATATTTTTCTTTTAAATTGCGGTGATAATTTTTCCTATCATTGCAGGATTTGGGATCAGTAGTCAACTATGGGATTTCGTTTTCGGTACGGTGATACGATTAAAGAAATTAGCGATGGGAATTCGATGGTAGCGATTCTAACTATGGAAACTCTTAGTTATCCACGAAGTTTTATCAACATTGTGATATCAAAAAAGCGAGTTTTATATTGTATTTTGCAGTTCTAGTTTGACAGGTGACATTTATAAATTGTCAAATTTTATTTGTTCGCACATTAACCAATCGTCAAGCTGCTATTCAATCTTTCTATGAACATACAAGATAAGATCTCTATTTTAGTTCAGATTTTTTTGATATCACGGTATGAAACTTTCGTGGTTACGCCATACGTTATTAGAATATATTAATTTATTATTACAATAATATATAGATACTCTGGTGATGTAAAACCAAAATTACATGTATATCGAAGCTTAAATTATTTCATCGACTTAAAGAAAAGAAAGTATTTTTATCGTCTATATATACACGCTTAAGATTACATGTGCGAAAATTAATGTTTTTTACCTTTATACACCAAAAAAATATAAAATATATGAACATTTGTACGTATTAGTACCTATTGTGTGTTAGATTTTCCATAGGATACACATATTTTAAAATAAATTGTGTAGAAAACCTAAAAGCATCTATAGATTTCATACAATATGCAATGCTACCAATAATAATCTTTTAAAGCAGTATTACCACTCAAGAGTGTGCAAGAAGTAATTGGTTATACATACCTATTATAGCAGTTATGTTATTATTATCGTGAATTTGGTTTGTCAATTAAACTGATGCCAAGGAACGCGGTATTCGACTTACCTAAAAATGATTGTCTAAAATTAAATTGATCTAAAAATGCGAGCTAGGAGTACTATAGCGCTATTGTAATCAATATCAGCTGAAATCAAATAAAATAAATTGCACTACACTCCTTGTGCTTAACATACATGGTGTGTCTAAGAAGTTCGGTGAATGGAGTCAGAAAACAAACAAAAAAAAATATACAAACAAATTTTCTTCATTGCCCTGCAAAATAGTCGCCACTCGCTACAACACACTTTTGACAACGTTCGTACAGCTTCTGGAAACTATCAGCAAAGATCTCCTGTGGAATCGATCGCAGAACAACTGCCACACGATCTTTGAGGGCATTCAAACTACCTTCAAACGGGGAAACAGGAAGAAGTACACAGGAGCCAGATCAGGGGAGTACGGAGGGTGTTCAACAACAGTTACTATCTTCTGAGCTAGGAATTGGTGCATACGGATCGCACACTGTGCAGGGGCATTGTCATGGAGCAGCATCCATTTTGCAGTACAGTGCAACTCTGGCCGAACTCCCTGGATACGCTTTAGCGAACGGACTGGTAAAATATGGCATTAATGGTTTGACCTGCAGAAATAAATTCCTTGTGGATGATGCCGTTGTTGTTGAAGAAGGCGATCAACAGTTTTTTCACCTTGAATTTTTGTAGACGGTTTTTGAGAACTCGATGAACACCATGATATCCGTTTTGCCCGTTTTTATTCTGGATCGCAGCACCAGGTTTCATCTCCAATGACGATGGTTTTCAGAAGCAATGGATCCTGGTCACACATGGAAATGAAATCACCAGAAGTTTTCATCCGTTTTGCTTTCTCCTCATCTGTGAGCTTGTGTGGCTTTTTAACTTCTTAGACACACCACGTATAAGCAACTTTATAATAGGGGAACAGTGTTTATATTTAATTTGAGTATCACTTGTGAAGTGACAGCGTATCATGTATGAAGTCTATTAGATTGTATATTATCTGTTATATTAGATTAAACATGTAACATTTACGTCTAAATCATCATTTTGTAAAATTATCTGTAATCAAAATTTGAAAGGCAAGTTTCATTTTTGGCATAAACTCAATCAACGCTTAGTTAGTGAAAGTAATTTTGAGTTTTCAATTGTTTGGTTAATATTACAAACGTAATAGCTCCTATAAATGGAGTGAATCAGGGTCCAAAATGAATTATTTTAAGGTAAATAGGTACGCTTTCCCTTAAACAATATTGTAAAAACAAGTTCATTTATTTCCTTCAAATTACCTACAAAAATAAAAATCAGAATTGCACAGTGATGTTAAATCGAATTAATAGGAAGTGGAATTTATCAAGAAGTATAATAATAGATTATATAAAAGTATTATCAAATTTTTTTGAGGTGATTTTTGTTGTTAACTTATTTTATTATTTAGGATTTATATAAGCCTATTTTTATACCTAATACTATAATGGAATCCAGAGATCATTGATAAATTCGTAGAGAAAATAGAAACTTGCCCATTTTAGATATTCGCGTGAATGACTGCAGTAATAATTATTGTATCTAGCTATTCAGTGAACCAGATTTTAGTATGGTCTAGTTTTTCTTTTATTAGAGAATGATTAAAAAATAAGTATGCAAAGTATCAGTGTTACTACATGCAATGTTGCAAAACATAAAATTAATCATTCGATGAAATTTCCTAACATTCCATAAGCTTTTTTTTACTAGAAATATATCTAAATAATGCAATATTAAATGTACTGTGTATGTAAACAAAATATATATTTAAATTTTTAATAAGAATACATATAAGGATAAAATGAAAATAATTATTGCGTGGAAACGAAGTTAAACATTTCTAATTTATTTCCTCTTTATTCATAAATACTTTATTTTCACTTCTAATAAAGCGATGCGAAGAGTCCACAAAATACGAATAAACGTCGAGACATTGTCTAAAGTTTCACAGTGCGATTGTATTTTCTCCAATCCATAGAGGTTAGAGGGGAGGCAAGACATGTTTTTTGCCTTATTGGTGACAGAATTTCCACCCGCAAACAAGAATTGATTGTCTCGGCGTTTTTTTCGTATTTCTTGACGTTTTCGACTTGTTTAAGGTGGATCGTTTTCATTGGAACGCTCTGTATACATCACGTCCAAACTTAAAGGTTTACCATTGCTAACTTTCTAATTATCATTGCTATGAAGTTCATTAAATCAGTGGATTGGATTTTTTTTTCTGATTGAGATGGTGAAAACAAAAAAAAAATGAATATTCTGTTTCCGAGATGTTCACAATAATACACTTTTTGTAACGGAACGCTCTACATATTTTTAAATATTCGTGGAAAACGATATTTTGAACAAAAAATACAGAATAACTGTGCGTAAATGGCGTGGACAAAATAATGGCAGTGACTGTCTTGTAGACTTTATTTTTCAAAACTTTTTTTCGGAGCATGTTGTCAAAAACTTTTTGACAGTGCTCGCGATGGATGGACACAACTTTTGTTGGGTTCTAGGGTTGACCGTAAATATACCTTCTTTAACGTCAACCCATAAGTTCTCATTAGATTGAGATCTGGAACCTGAATTGGCCACTCCAGAACCTCAATCCTATTTTCATTTAACCAGTCTTTCGCCCGTCGACTAGTTGGTTCAGGTTCATTATTTTGCATGAACGTAGACTTTAAAGGCATTTCCCACTCAGCATAAAGACATCATGCATTCTGTAGAATATGCACATATCCATGTTGATCGAGAATGCTCTTTATCCAGTATATTGGTCCTATTCCCAACTAAGAGAAACATCCCCAAACCACTATTGTTGAAGCCCTGTGTTTAACTGTCTTTAAAATGTATCCTGGTTGCAGTTGATCTTGTAAGCGTCTGCCAACCCGTCTCGCACTAACATTTAGCTGTGAATCTTGTTTTTTTTTAGTAACAGAAATAAATGGAGTTTTTGTTATTTGGCGCAAAATCATTTTGTCATCACGATTCGTTGTTTTCTTCTTACGGCGCCGAGCTTCTGGATTTTCTTGCCAACGCAGTACATTTGCTATCACTTTAGCAGAACAGTTGAACAAAATAATTTAAATAAATTTATAACTCTTACCTTCAGTTCTTTGTTTTATTATCAATTTTCGCGTTTCGAAACTACAGTGCTTGCGATCCATTATTTTCACTAACAATTATGCAAAGTTAATAGTATTAAACACAAACTAAACTATTTTATACAAATTGAACCAAATTGCACTTTTCAATCTGCTAAATATGATGTTTGACGGAATATTGCTATTATTTTGATCACGCACAAAATGTATAGGTATTGTAGTAAAAAAATACGGGACTTTCCCGAAATGTAAGAATGCAGTTGAGTATTATGTTATTATGAATTTCTCTATCTCATGTATAGGTGGCAGTTTCAAAAATTGAAGTAGATAAGATGAAAATTATCTATAGAGTTTTTTATGTCGTACTATTATTATCTTGACCACAACTGCATGTCGAATAAAACCAAAACTAAAAATGATACAATGGTGGAAAGCTACTCAATGAAAAAGAACGAACCCATATACATGTATCAGATAATTCTTAAGGTGGGTTCACATGCAAGCTTTTTTGCAGACAGCGGACAACGAACAACCAATAGGATTGTAGATTTCTTAAATTTTAGAGATTCAAGGTCAGTACGCAAAAAGTTAGTTGAACTTCAACTTTTGGCGTACGAAAATGACTAAAAACGATATAAAACTGCATATATTGACAGTTCTGGTTATGTTGTATAGTGTGTACTGTTGGATATGAGCTATTAAGTACTGATAATTTAAGTTTTTTCTACCAAGTTTTTCAAATATACTTCGAATCCAATACTTATCTACCTGTTTTTTTTATTTTTAATAATTTGTATAACATAAATAACTTTAATATATGTTTTTTTATTTTGCATTTGCGCAATATTTGTATAGATATGTATATAGGTTCATTTCATGCGCATATAGATAATCTTTATATAATAGCAGTCGATGCATTTCTAAAAGAGTTAGGTTATAGTTATCATTTTGTTTGAAGTCAATTTTTGTATGCTGTCATGTGAAACATACGATCAAAAAGCTGCGTTTGTTTGCTATACGCTGTTTGCTAGAAAGCTTGCATATGAAGCCACCTTTTATTCGACCTATTCAATTCTATTTAAAATCATTAATCGTTTCTTCGATCATTTTAATTACTAATTTCCAAAAAAAGGAGCAATACATCAGATACTAAATGTTTATTGTAAATACATACACGGTACATACATCTTTCATTCCTATTCTAATACATTCTAAACATACACTGCTGCTGACAGAACTGTGGACACATAAAAACTAGCTATTCTAATACATAACAGCATCAAGGCCTAAAGAGACAATATTAACAAATATTTGTGATGCTAATGGCGTCATAACAAACAATCACATACTTATAATTCGTCCTTGAGGTCGTTTCGATACTTGAGCACGCGATTTTGACACATTTGTAATGACATTTACGTCAAAATCGCGTTCTCAATCATCGGCATAACCTCAATCACGAATTATGAATATGACCATAAATTACTCTTTTTTACTAGATCATGTATCGTTTTTACTCTTCGAGCTATTCTGTCTATTTATTTATGCATTACTTCTTAAGTAATATTACCTTATTAATCACAATTCTTTACGTCAGATCAAACACTACACATACAAAAGTACATACAGTATACATTTTTTAAATCGAGCATGGTCGTTGTAATAACGATTTTCTCGTTATTCTCTGTCTGTTTATACAAGCTGTGTATACGTCGTTTCACTGTACTCAGAAATCTGTTTGACAATATTTTGGAACTACAATAAATAATCCTGAGAACTCCATCTATGCTCATAATAGTCCATACTTCCGTCAGCAATAATGTGTAACAATGCTCGTTTATAAATGTACAAATAAGATTTACTATTAGAAGTATTACTGCTACATGCTAGCTTAATCTTACTAGTACAATTTCACTTTCTTAATGATTAATACGATTTACTACAAAATAAGTTTTGGTAACATCATTTATTATCAATTTATCACACAGATACATAATTCCTAAAACCATTTATTTGACAAAACTTTATCATTCTCTAATAATAAAAAACGAGTCCTGCATGTTGTCCTATGTAGCTAATTGCTAGCTAATGTGTTCTTATATGTTATATTTATTGTTTTATTTTGTAAAATTAAATCATCTTGATGAATGATGAATCGAAATCTACACCAACCTGGCAAAAACTATTCGAGGCCAGACCGCAACGTGTTCTAAACCTACTGTTAATCGTTTATTAAGACAACTTAGGATAGAAGAAAAATTTTTAATACTGTGACAAATAATAAAAAAAAAATATTTTTACTTGTTGAGAATTTTATTTAGATTGTGTACATATGTATTTTATATTTGTTTGAAATAAAATGTTATTTTTGAATAAATATACGCTTACTAACTGATCACGCCAAACAATATGGTATTTTCTTTTCGAAAGTGATATAAAAAATGTAGTACAAATAGGAATCTAGATTCCATTTTCTCTAAAAGTTTTCCATGAAAAGTGTAAAGCTCTTTTTACAAAAATATCCCTATAATTGCTTACATAAAAAGTTATAATAACATGATAATATGCTTATAAATACAGAATTATTTCCTTAATCCGTTTCTTTCTGCGAGCAAAAATTTTATTAAACATTTATTCAACTCGAAATTTGAAAGCATTAATACTCTTGTGAACAAAAAAAAATGTTTTTGCGTGGGTTTAATTGTGACTACTTAAGTGACTATCTTTACTCATAATGCTACGCACAGATGCTACGTCAGGAAATGTGAAAAATGCGTTTCATTAACGTTTATTAAACATTTTTAAGATACAGTCCTCGCCAGAGATAATGGGACACGTCTTATTGCGATTTTGGCTAAATTTTAGTTGTGCAATTAAGTATTTTCCTAAAACAATGAATGAGTAAATTTTCTTTGTCATTACATATGTCATTAATGTCAATTTTTTTCAATGCATAGTTTTTATTTACGTTGAAAATATTAATATGTCTCACGTTAATAAAGTATGTAAAGCAAGAATTTGCACTAAAATAGAAGAAAGATGGTCGATGAGAAGTGTAGCAGATGAATTTGGAATAGGTAAGAGTACAGTAAGCAGAATATATAGGAAATTGAGAGAAGAAAGAATAAGTCTTTCGAGATCCGTCGGCACAGGAGCAAGAAAAATATCTGATGTATACCAAGATAAAGCCTTAGTTGCACATATGCATAGAAACAAATATATAAATAAAATTAAAAGAAATCCTCGATTTTCTGTTAACGTTTGGGGATGGTTATCATCGCGATGTCTCGGAGTTGCGCACCATATTCGAAATCGCCTTAACAGTGAAGAATATATAAATATTCTTAATAATGTGATGATCCCAACCGTCACACAACCTTATCCTGATAGGAATTTCATGTTTTTGCAAGACAACTGTCCTGTTCGTACATCCCAACGAAAGAGTGGTTTAATACAAATAACGTGGCCTGTATGGATTTTCCTAGTTATAGTGGAGATTTAAATGTGATAGAAAACGTATGGGGTTTAATGGCAAGACGTATTAATGAGCAAAATCTTCAGGTGCATAACAATGAGCAATTATTTCACATAGTACAAACAGCCTGGGAAGAAATACCTGAAAATTACGTCATTAATGTAATAAGATCAATGCCTGAAAGAATTAATGCTGTGATAGAGGCTGAAGGTGCTCTTACAAAATATTAATCTAAATAATATTTTAAGTTATTACAATGTTCACTAAAGGTCTTTTTTACTTTTCGTTGTTTAAATAAATATTACTTAAAGAGTGTGAGCCCATTATAAATTGGTTGAAGTTTGAATACTGTCAAATTGACAAATAACATTTTTCATCTATTACTAATTTCAAATCATATCAATAGCTGTAATCTTGACTTACAATAGTTAAAAAAAGTGTCCCGTTTTCTCTGGCGAGGACTGTATATGTAAATAAAAAAACGATAGAGAACGAATATAATTAAAAATATAGTATTTCGTTGTTTAACCGTTATTTTTTACAACTGCATTAATCTAAACATTATAGCGAAAATATTTTGTACAACATTTATAACGAATTTGATGCCAAACATTTTAAACTCCCAAAATTCTTCTATTGGTTGCTGTGTATAATGCCATTTCTCTTAATCTCCGTTCAATCCAGAAACTATCAGGAAATGTGTTGCTTCTTTTCATGTGTTTTACGTTCAGAATTTATTTCCGATCTAAATTATGGTTTTACCAATATTAAATTGAATCGCTACACATCTTAATGATTTCCCGTTTTCCAAAGTAGTAACAAGTCTGGTTTTATCAGAAAAAAGCAGCATTTTCAATTTTGAATTAGTAATTATGATCAATGATAGATAATTTGATGTACACTTTGATAATTAATCATAGATAATATACAGATTGAATCTCTGGTAACCAAATGGGTGGGGAAGCGGTCGACTCCCACTACCATTGTAGAAAACATATTCATGGATATACATAACGATACGCTCGTATATATGTCATCAGTCTGTCACCTGTCAGTTTCTCTATTAGCATATTAATGTAATAATGCCGAAATACACAGAGCAAGAAAAACTTCAATTGCTAAAATGGCATTATTATTTAGCGTTAAATATCCAGATAGGTCTATTCCGTCAGTATCCACGATTTTTGACTTACTTAGAAAATTTGAACGTACTGGCATGGTAAAAAATTAAAAAAAAAGCTATCCCACACGCAAAATATCTGCGGATACATTGCTATTGGTATGTGCGTCGATTGAAAATAATTCAAATTTATCGCTACGACAGATTGCAAATGATGTGGGAACATCAACATCATCTGTTAGTCGCATTTTAAAAAGTAATGCGTACAGCAGTTTTAAGGTGTCTAAGCATCAGCAATTATTTCACGACGATGCATTTAGACGAATGGAATTTTGCGAGAGGTTGATGGAAATGGTGAATTTCAACGATGATTTTTTAAATAATATTTTATTTACGGATGAGTCATCATTTCCCATTGTAAGATCCCACAACCCGTCAATAGTTAGGTATTGGGCTAGAAGAAATGAATTTCGCAGTGTAAGCACGCGTACCCAGTATCAACAGAAAGTAAATGTATGGGCTGGGTTGTTAAATAATCGGGTTATAGGTCCCATATTTATCAATGGCAATTTAACTAGCGCTAGTTATTTAGCTCTATTGGAAAATGAAGTTTTGCCGATCATAGAACAACTACCGGACATTAACCATCAAAGAATTTACTTTCAACAAGATGGTTGCCCAGCCCACAACGCTGCAGTCACTCGGGCTTTTTTGAATCGTGTATTTCAAAATCGTTGGATTGGAACCTATTCGCAAGAAATATCGTGGCCACCCCGTTCGCCCGATTTGTCTCCCTTAGATTTTTTTTATTGGGGATATTTAAAGGAGTACATTTACGCGCACGCAGATATCAGACCAAATACCATAGAGGAATTAAAAAATGCTATTACAAATACTTCTAATAATATCACACCAGAAATGCTGTATAATGTAAAAACTAACTTTTACAATAGATTAGGGTTTTGTTTATTTAAGGGAGGCGGTATTTTTGAACCATTTATTTAATTTATACCTATGTAATTTTCTATAATTAGGTCAAGTAATAAATAAACAGAATGTTTTTTCCTAATTTTTTTATTTTACTATGACTGAGCATTACAGGCTTAACCTTCGCCAATGCTCGGCCTCATCACCCATCAATGTACAATAATCAGGTGTACATCTGATTATTTATTTATTTAATTTCTTTTTCTTGAATCCTGACTAATTATTTTTATTTGCCAGAGGAAGGTCTTTGTTCTATTTTTGAGAATTTGCTATATTTAACTTATTATTCGATTATTGAGCATAATCGTTATTTCATCGAAGAATAGTTTTTATTTTCTCTCGTAGCATATTATTTTCTTTAACATAATTGCGTAAAATGCCTGGCTACTTAATCATATTTGGATTAACCTTAAATTATTATTCATTGATTGTGAATTGAAATTGGCTGACGCATATGTCGAAGTTCTACTGTCACTGTCAACTGGTCACACGTCTATATCGGTGTCTGCCGAGAAAATGGTGGGGAAACATGGCTGCGTTCTCCTGTCATTCGGTTACCACAGATTCTACCTGTATATATATTTCATTCTCTATAGATTGGATACTTCTAATAAAATTTTGTTGGCGTGTTTCTGCGCCATCTAGTGAAATGTGTTAAATTTAAAACAGACCATACTGGGGCACGAAAAGCTTGTTTATTATTGAAAATTGAATTTCTAACTTTTAAACTAAAAAACAAAGCGCTTTTATATAGTTTCTGAATATTGTCCTATATTTTCATTAAAAATAATTTTACAAAAATGTTATCTTCGTGGAACACGACGAAATAAAATTTCATTCCCTAACGCTTCTCGTGAAGTTTCAATTTGGATGATATATGTCACGTATACCTGTAATATTGAAACCGAAGGTTAGGTAATTTATAAAAATGATCTCAAAAAATATTCAAGTTTTAACAATCTCGGAAAGCCACTAAGGGGTACTATTAGAATGTAGGTCTAAACCATAACAGAATTTAATAACACATCTTCTATTTACCAATTAATTGGATGTTGTATACTGTACTCTCCTTGGCGAAGTAGATTGTATCTGGTGATATCGCCTTGAAGACATTAAACATTTCTTGTACTGCTTCAATTTGTATGGGATAATGCGATATGAACATAAAGTGTCACTGGTTTTTGTCAAAACTAGTATGTCAGCTCTTGTCAATTTAATAGAAACGATAGTTTCATCCTTAAGCGGTATTATTTAACACTACTATTTAAGGTTTAAACTAAACCACGTTCAACATAATCCTTTATATATACATACATAATCAAAGACCTCTTATACCCGAAGGTGTCGAGGTGTAAAGTTCTCTTAATTTAGTTCCATAAATTCAACAAATTCACGCCACTCTTTTCTGTTTCTGGCTAGGGCCTTCGCCTCGTTCCATGTTTTTCCTCTTTTTTTCAGAAGTTCATCCGTACTGCTGTTCCACGTTTTTCTGGGTCGTCCTCTCCGATTTTTCCCGATTTTCCTTACCTCCCATACCCGCTTCACATGTCTAGTTTCATTCATTCTGATCAAGTGTCCCCACCATTTCAGTTTCTGTTCTTCTACTTCAGTTCTTAATGATTTTGTTGTCAGCATCTGTCTAATGTCACTGGATTTAGTCGTTTTGTTTGTCTTTCATCAAGTATCCAATTTTCTGCTCCATAGGTTAAGACTAGAAGTATACTTCTTGATACACCGTCATTTTTTTTCTTGTTGTTATCTCTTTTTTATTCAAAAAGTTTTTGTAGAGTGCATAATCCTTCAACTTATATTATATCTTCGCCAAGAATATCACAAAAATTACCATATTCTACTAATACTGTTTTTAAAGACACTTGCGACACAACATACAAAATCAGAATCATATCAGAATGACAATATAATGTCATAATGACACTCAATTTTGCGCTTTTCATATTTCAAATTTCAAAAAGCAATGCCAGCGACACCTGGTGAAATGTGTGAGTACCAAAACTTTGACGACAGTACACGGGACCTTCTGCCGTATCTATAGTACGTTAGTATTATATTATCTAATAATTAATCAAATATCGCCAAAATTACAATGCTAAAAAATAACGGAAATTGACATTGACGAATTTGACACTGTCGCGATTTTTTTACTCACGACAGTTGTAAGACATGTAGTTGTAAGTCATACATGCAGAAATGTTTACTTTCTGCCCTTGTAACGCAATAGATACAACACTATTGATATCTGACATCAGGTTTAGAAAACTACAACTTCATTATTGCTCCCGGTGTATTAGTAGCACAGTGTAGTAATTAATGCAATTTCATTTTCGATTAAAATTAAAACTCTATCTGCCTTATAAATAGATATATAAATAGGTACCTCAAAATGTAGAATTAAGTACATATTCAAATTTTATTGAAAGTTTTTAGATTTATTTAAAAATTAGGCATGTCCAAATCATCGAATACGAGGAATAGTAAATGACGCGCCATCTATATTCCAATAGCAATACTTGACAAATCCAATTCTTGGCAATTAATTTTATAAACAGAAATCACTAACGTGATTGCGTAAATAGCGCTGATGTGTATGTGCAATACTTTACATTCTTGCTATCAATCACATGATAGAACTGACGGCGGAGTGATAGTGTGTAGTAGTGAATATCCTCTGCAGTTTCTTCGTCGATTTCACCCAAATTTTTCGGCATAATGGCAAGTCAAACTTCTGGCATCCAATCCCTACTAGCTGCAGAAAAGCGTGCCGCCGAAAAAGTGTCAGATGCCCGTAAACGTACGTATATTTCTCAAATCTCTGTTGTAAGGTTTGGGTGTAGCTGTCACAAGACTAAATCCTTCGATATTTGCGTTTGAATTCTACTTTTATTCTGATATTCTAGGTAAGGCCAAGAGGCTAAAGCAAGCCAAGGAGGAAGCTCAAGATGAAATCGAGAAATATCGCAAGGAGCGTGAACGTCAATTCCGCGAATTCGAGGCGAAACACATGGGGTCTCGTGAGGGAGTTCAATCGAAAATTGAGCAGGACACTAAACGACGAATTGACGAAATGAACAGGGCTATTGTTACCCAGAAAGAAGCGGTAAGAAGTCTCTGCTGACATGATTATGATTATATAAATAATTTTTTTTATGATTATTTAGGTGATTAAAGAAGTACTTAATTTGGTATACGATATCAGACCAGAAATTCATAAGAATTACCGCCAGTAAGGTGCTATCTTCGATTATTTAGAAGAATTTTTGTCATTCAGCAAAAACTTATGATGTAGATAACCAGCATAAAATTTCATTCCAGTAAAATGCATTTAACTATCTTCTGTTAAACTTATCGTAAAGTGTATTTAATGTTATAGAATGTGTACAGTATTGTTAAATCGTAGTATATACTCATTAAAGTAATTTTTAAATCCACTTCCAATTTATTGTTTTATGTCATTAATTAGTGTTACTTATTGTGGGTTGTATCCTAACTTGTACTATCTTTTGATTACTTTGTATTGTAATTTATGAAATTGATGGTTAATAAAAGCAGCTGTTAACAATAATCATATTAAGTGTGAACAATTAGGTAAAATTGATTTCAAATTTGCATTTATATTTATAGTTTCTTTTAAATATAGTTCTTGTATGGTTACTCCTTAAGAAGGAAAAAAAAATGGTCATGGTTGTAAAGTAATGATACTAATAATGACAAAGAATAATCTATTTACTTTTATCATGCTTTACTACCTTAGGCAACTCTTTGTACATTACGCCTAAAGTGGTATTCTATCCAAAAGTATCTCTTCTATAGGGCTGAACAAAACCCTTTAACCCTTTTGTCCTACAAATAGAACGGGACCATCCCCCATTGATTTTTATTCATTGCTGAGTGTCGTTATTAGAACCAAAAGTAACTAATTTCTGTGCTATATCACTGAATCACAGTGAAATAGCACAATATTCAGTTACTTTTTTTATGGAAAACTACTTAAAAATTGTTCAGTAGAATTTCCATTACTTTCAAGAGTTTACATCTTGCTTTGTATATCCACTGTCTGTTTGTTACACATTAACAATCAAAACGATAAAAAACCACTGATTAGATAAATGTAGAGCAAGCCAGAAGCAGCATTTTTATACTTATAATACGGGAAAAAGCATGATAGGAAAAAGTAACATCTGCGTAGGGAACTTTAAGCAACTACAAAGTCTTGGTTGCATTCCAGTAATCACAAGCAAATATACATACAAGACACATGAAATAATGATAAGAAATGACAAAATTATTTTCGCTATGTATTTTTCATAATTTAATTTCTTCCTGGTGTATTTTAGAAATGCATTCAAATTTGATTTCAAAAATCGTTTTCACGCGTCATACAAAATTTGTAAATTAAAATCAAAATTATGAATATTTAGAAACAATTTTAAATATTAAAACATGAAAGATACGAGGGCAGTTCAGATAAAACAACTTGGACAGGTGACATTTTTTATTTTGCAACATACTCTCCTAAGACATTGACACACATGATATAACGATGGTAAAGCGCTTTAACGCCCTCAGAAAAAAAAAGTTTTGTTTTGGGCTACAAAGTACACGTTCGCCTCTAGGAAGCTTGCATTATGAATTGCGCCTATTGAAACGCAACTCCTCTGGGCAGGAGTGTTGTCCTAATAAAACAGCACACCACATCTGAATGTTCCCATCATTTTTTCTTTGATGGAATCATGTAGTTTTGAAATTAATATTACCCAGTAAAAAGTGTATAAGAATAATTTCTTCGGCATTCTAAAAACTGTGGCCATGATTTTCCCCGCAGATGCTGTTGCACGAAACTTTCGCCTGGGGAAGCTGAACCTTTGTGCCTACATTCCATGCTCTGCCTTTTTGATTCAGGATTATAATGGTGAATCCAGGGTTCATCCGAACGAACAACGAATCTAGCTAGGAAGTGTTTAGGATCTCGCGTAATGATGGCTAAATTCGCCAACATTTTTCGGTATTCATCGTGCAGTCACCTTTTTAATAGCTTCTTTATGAGCTATGAATTTCGCAGTGATTCGTCTATCTCTCAGGACCATGTCATGGAAAGTACAAAACGATGGCACGATCAAATTTGTAAATTGTGTGGCGACCAAGTTTATACGTCATAGAATGTGTAATAAAATTGTACAGATCACTCACAATACAGTTGTAATATTATTTTTAATTTGTGGGTGCTAGTTGCAGCGGCTTTTTCTTGTTTTCTAATTTGTGTGTGTTAAATGAGTTCAATGGCCGTGTTACAGCAGTATTTCCTCGTTTATAATGTTGCCTAACAGCGAATGGTAGATCGAATAAGATACAATTCTCCGAGAAAAATGTCAGCGTCTCTTCGAATCCATTTAAAAACATACATTGTACCTTGAGAAGTGTTCTCGGAACAGTTAGACATTTATTTGCATTGAAAGTTACTTCGGAACTATCATCACAGCTGGTAAAAATAAATATTGAAAACTTGCAATAATAAATCCACAATAAATTTATATTTTAATAATTGTTGCGTCCGGACAAGTTTTCTTTTACAACTTGAATGGGATACGTCTATATAATCTTCTTATGCAACATGAGCTTATTTATTAATTTCTTCAAAAAATATGAAGGATGTTGAATAAAAAATTATATTTATGGATATTTGAAATAATAATAAAAATTCAAAAATGACTTAACTAGTCTAGCAAAATGGAAACATATTACATACACGTACAGCGGCAAAAATGAACCCGCTACATAATCGAGTATAATTTCACATTTTGCGACAAAACCACTTCATATTGAATTATCTAATAAGATAAAAATACACTTGATAGTGTTCTTAATAGATTTCTGGATATTTTGTATGTATGGATGTACCTAAATGTAATCTTTTATACTTTGGTTTGAGAAATATATATACACACATTATACATATAACTGGAATGTATGTTTATTATTAAAAATAATATATATAAATTTTTAATCAATTATTTTATCTGCTGTATAATTAAATGCATAAATTTCATGTTGTTGCAAACAAATACAACAATGCTTTTACAAATTGAAAAATCTCTGTACCTCCTAGTTTTGATTCACCATATACTCTATCAACAAACGTTATTGGTACTTCTCCAATTGTATAGTCTAGTTGTCTAGCTCTTATTATCATTTCCATTTGAAATACGTATCCTTTAGATACACAACTCTCAATCAACTTCTGTAATACATCCTTCTTGTACAATCTAAACGATCCAGTCAAATCAGAGGCACCAGGTCTCAATAATAATTGCGTTAGAAAATTTGCTCCTCTAGAGATTAATTTACGTTTGAAATCCCAACCATTGACACCACCACTCCCAAGATATCTTGTACCGGATACCACATCAAAGTTTTCCGATTTTTGTTTTTCGATAAATTGGGATATAAATTTAGGCTAAAAGTTCAACGCATCAGAACTGTAGATAATAAATGTAATAAATCAGTACTTACATGGTGACTTAAATCTGCATCCATTAGTAAGATAAAATTTCCAGTTGCATGTTTAATCCCATGCATGTATGCAGTTCCAAGTCCTAATTTCTTTTCGCGTGGCCTTAGTACAATTTTATCTTCGCCATATATTTTTTGCAGCTGTTTAGCAGCTTCTAATGTACCATCGGGACTACCATCATCAATAATAATAATTTCATAGTTGTATCCGCTTAAAAATTATATTCCATAGATATTAGAATATTATAGTAGATATGTGTTTCTTACCTCTCACCCATATGTTTGATAATAAGCCATATTATGATTGGTAAATTATCAATTTCGTTATAAGTAGGCAATAGGATCGAGTACTTGTTACTGCTATCCGTGTTAGCCATATTTGACGTATTATTTTATTTAGCTCACTCTGAATGTAGAAAATTTTACGTACCTTTATTTTTATGAGACTATTCTTCAATTCTAAAAAAACGATACACATACATATGTATTCGACAGAACTTAAGAACACAATTTTAATACACTTAAATCCTTATTGCATCATGCATTTCATGAATTAGAAATTATTTGTATCTTAATAATTTAAGTAAAAGAAAACAGTATACACACAGTAATAGACTATCAATACTCACACAGTAAAAATTCATAGAAATATTCGCACTATATAGATAGTGACAATTAAATTATACATAACCTTTTTTAATGCTTTATGTGTCAAATTGACATTTATACCCACTGTTTATACCGGTGATGGTAATAGAGGAAACTGTAATTTCTTTATTCTCGTAAAGTCGAACTACTATTTAATAGATGGAGACAATAAAGCGGGTAAATTTTACTTTTAAAGAAAATCAAAAAAATGAGAAACTTCTAAAGTTAAAAACTTGATCCCTATGTATGTACACTTACAATTAAAGTAATACTTGAAAACATTCTAGTATATATTTTATTTTATAATTATATAACAATAATTGACAATGATGCGTACATTCAATTTTTTTATAGTCTCATGTATTTTAAAAAACATCGGAAAATGGAAAACTTGCTGCTTGAGGATTAAAAAGATCCCCTAAGAAGCAAGCAGTACCGGCTAATCCTTCATATAAGCTATAGGGATTATCAGGTGTTCGCGCATTACTTTGAAATTCGTCGGTGCATAAAAATTCGAAAAATATTTGTGCTCTATGCAAGTATCTGTTATCGCCTGTTAATCTGTACAATAGAAGGAACACATAACCATTTCCTGCAACACCATGACATAATCCTGGTCCTTTCTTTAATAAGCCTTTTTCCCATATCAAATCTCCTGACTTTTTGACTGCTTGTAAGTACTTATCTTCCCTCCATATTAGATATGCTTTTGCAAATAAGTAAACAACGCCACCAGCACCATGACACCAATGTATCAAGTCATTGCTTTCTTGTCCCAACTCATCCATAGCTGTTGGAAAGTTACCTTCATCATCTTGTAATGATAATAAATAATCAACGCTAGCCTTAATGTCTGTTGCATCTTTTGGATTATTATTTAAATATCCGGGAACAGACATTATATATTGTAGTATGGAACATAAACCGTGTCCGGCACCTAAATATTCTATATTATAATAAGCATACATTAGAGGAGAGGGACTCCGATATTGTTGTGAATATTTTCTTCCAGATTCTATCGTTAATCGGCAAAGATCATACAAATCTTCTACCTTAAATATTCTACTTTTTAGTTCGCCTTCCATCCACAAAGCCCCGCAGATATATCCAGCTCTTCCTACAAATAATTCATCAGAACCACAATTCAAAAAATGCATCCTTTTACACAGTTTCCCTGCATCTTTATATAACTCTATATATTTGTTACACTGAGCCCCATCTCCTATAGCATTATATACTGCAGTAGCAACAGCATATACACCTGCATTTCCTAAAAGAAAACTTGGCACATCATTTTTATGGATCGAAATTCTTTTGCATACTTGTAAAGCAGGTTGTAAATAATTAAGTGCACTCTCAAGATATTTAGTGTGATATTCTTTAAGTGCAGGGATTTTAGACAAGTGGTAAAACATGTAAGCTACTCCTGCGGTTCCCAAATACAAACCGTCTTCACCGTTCTTTTCTATCGGCTTTAATTTGTTGGTAATTTTTATTAAGACTTCAAGCAGAAAAGGTTTCAAGTTACCAGGTGTCTCAAGCGGCGTGACTGGTTGTAAGTCATTTGCCCTGTTTGGGAAATATCGAAGTCGTGACATTCTTCTTTTCGAATTTTTGAACAGAAATGCTTTTGAGAAAAAATTCCGAATAGTTTTCATATGAATATGTAGTGACAGCTGTCATAACAAACTTACGAAATTAAACGATCACTTGCTGCCAAATTTGCATGTAAATTTATGTATTTAGAAACATTGCAGAACATTGTAATGGTAAAGCACACGAAATAAATTAATTATAAACCAATAAATATCAGCGTGCTTAAAGAAAAGGGAACTTAATAATTTAAAAGTACACAGTAAATAACCAATAGCACTATAACCTGAAATCCCGAACATTCCCGATATGTTGGCAAAAGTTCAGGAAATTCTATTTGGCCCTAATGTACCACCTACGCTGCTAAATGACAAAAAGCTGAACTATTGATTTGGCGCAATATTTAAATTAAATTTATTTTTAATTGTAATTTTAGCAAAATCCTTTTATTCTTGATTAATTTTGGTCGATATAATATAAATATGATGATAATTTAATATTACAAAGCAACAATGATGTTAATTCTCACTTCGTTAATAAAGGAAAATATTTATCCGACCGCGGTGTTAAAAGTTATAAGTTTTGGAGCGATTTATTTTAATCGTTGAGTTTCCGTAACTATTATAGTGGAATTTGAGTGGTGAACGATATTATTTGTAAATACCTGTTTTTGTGTCATAGTGTCATATTAAAAATATGTTGTAAATTTCTTAAGAAATGTATATTCCTGATATCGTTTTTACTCAATAAGAGGCAGCTAATTTCAAATAAAAACGATCGTAATTGTTTATGGTATAGAATAACAATTTTTTCTAAAATGGGCAAGACATCAAAAGTTGTTGTATGTGGCATGAAAGGGGTTGGGAAAACAACAATATTAGAACAAGTCATATATGGAAATGTTACACCTTCCACAGTATGTTTTGCTTTCTGTCTAATATATTACCTATATTGTTACAAAGCGTATTGAATAATTTCAATTAAGCGAAGTCAATTTAATTAGCATACCTACAGTTTAACAAGAACAAGAGTAAGAGTATTGTAAGAGTATAATTTATTTTAGATTTATACAATTATTTTAAAAATATCGAGCAATCGAAATTAATCATTATGTTTGTTTTATCAACTGTGACATCAATTTATTATTTGAAAAATAGACGAATTTTCAATACGTTGGATATTATAAGTACACCAAGGCAATTTAAGGGAAGTTGACCCACTCAGGTTTTTGCCATTACATAAATTTATTTATTTATGCATATACAATACCTTGCCTTACATGAGGCTGCTGCTTTCTGATGTATGAGTTTGGATTTTTTTTATTAACTAAAACAACTATACAGGGTGTTAAAAAAAGGGTGTACTCACACTACAGGGTGTTAATAAAAAAAAACTTCACATAGTTTGGCCAACAAGAAAAAAATTGAATCTTATAGAAACCTGAACAGACATTGAATGTAATTTGTTTCCCAGCTGAGGAGGTTTCTTTGATAATTTTGTTTTATAGTATAGAGAAAAAAGTTTCAAATAAAAGTTGTCCCTATTTAAACGACGCATAGCTAGAAAATATTTTCAAATATACAAGGTGTCCAAATTATAGAAAAAGCGTATGTAACTTTATTATTTTAAATGGATCACCCTATTCTTTTTTTCTTTTTAGATTATGCATGATATTTTAAGTAACTTTTATTAAGACCTTCCTAGACCTATGTGCTCTTGCTTTCGAGAAAATAAATATTTTATCAAAAATTTTGCCATTGCAACGCTCTCGCTAGTGAGCTGTAGCATCAAAATTAAAAAAGGTAGAATATTGGTTTGCGCAAATTTATACATTTTGAATTGGTTTACTATTTCCAATATTAACATGTACGGATTCTTTTGTTGACATACAGTTACTGGCGCCATTTTATTTTTAAATGGGACATCCTATATATGTTTACAGGGTTGGATGTAAAATTAAATTCTCTTTCTTTTGATATTAGAATGTACCCATTTATCTTCAACCGTTTTAAACAAAAATGTATATTTCTTCTGCTACTGTCGAAAAAGACCACTTCAATTTGCACGAATTAGGCTACGTAACAATAATATTATGGCAGATATATTTAATAACCATTTGTACCATTTATAATTATACACAAGTAATGATAATAATTAATGCCTGAAGGATGTGTCGTTGGATATTACCAAAATGCGTACTTCATGTATGATTGATTGATTATTAAAATGATTTGTTGGCCAACAGATGGATTGGTCAAACACGATGTGTTACATGATTAACATTTAACTCTAATAGATTTTGTTTGGGGACGCTTGAGAGACATTGTTTACCTCACAAAAGTTAATATAAAAAATAAGTTATGGTAGAGACAATTTCCAGCTGCTGCAAATGCAGCTGCTTTGAATCAAGTTCGTTACTCATCTCTTCAACAGCGACTCAAACAGTTTTTAGTTAAGCTTTAATACGCCAAATTACTGGATCTAATCTTTCTAACTAAACCCAATCCCGAAAACTATCGAAGAATCGAGAATTTTTTGGGTACTGCAAATCATCTTTTGGTTTTTATTATTTTGACTATAATACATGTTTACGTTACTTTATAATAATTGAAAAAGTTGTTGCTGAAAAAATACAAAATATTAATGTTAAATTGTAGTAACACTAAGTGGGTCACTGTGCTGAAGCAGCAACTAAAATTATGAATAATAAATGATTAATTTTTGCAAATGCTAATTTCTACAACGTGTTAGTGTTCCTGACTCTAACACAATGTTAATAATAATAATAATGGGAATAATGGGAAATACAATATTTCGCATTATTTCTAGAATTAAACTTTTTGGCCGCTATTTGTGCAGCTTACATACATCTAGTTTCTTCATTTTAGGAATTCCATCCTACAATTGAAGATATATATGTAGCCAATATCGAATCCGACCGTGGAACACGAGAAAAGGTCCGATTTTATGATACCGCTGGCATACAATATTTCCAAACATCAACAGCAAACGGAACGACAGGCCAGCAATTACCAAGACACTATTTAAGCTTAGCCGATGGTTACATTCTCGTGTACGATACTGATAAACCCGATTCCTTAGACGTTCTGGTAGCTTTAAAGAAAGATATTGATAAGAATAAAGACAAAAAGGAAGTGGTGATTATGGTTATTGGTAACAAATGTAAGGAAGCTGAAACGAATTTCGAGTCCACTTTAAATAAAGCAGCTAATTGGTGCAGCAGAGAGAAGATCAGGCATTTTACAGCATCGGCTATGCAGCGTGCTTCTTTATATGAAGCTTTTGTATATATTACAAGTAAGCTGAACCCGCCTCCTGGCAAGAGTAGCTTTCCACAGTTGTCGATGGTTCGAAAAGTTGCTGCTAAAGAATCTGGATAGTATAGTGTTGATTATTTTTCGGGTATATTTAAATTGAAAATGAAGATGATTTTATCATGTTGCAAGTGCAATCGCTGTTAAACACTTTAAAGTTGTTACAAATTGTCACTAGTCTTCTGGATATATCTTAACAAATTTCCAAAATAATTTCGCTATTAGAACCCATTATATTGAATTTTGGAATTCTTAATAATTACATAACATTTGTCTGTAAAATGAATTTAGTTCGTGAAATTATCATTGATCAAATGATGAATCAATGTCACACTGGATACCACGTTTATTAACGTTAAATTCATATATACAGTTCTTTTATTTTTTTCCCTCTCTATATCACTTTATCTCTAATCATTTTCCGCTTTATTCTAGCCCATTGCTTTTTATTTCAAAAAGGGACAGATCTCTTGTCTTTCTGTACTTACATTGCAGCCTGCTTGTTCTTAAGGTTAAATATGTATTGACAAGGACTTGCATTTTATGACAGTTGCCCATGCTAAACAATTTTGAAATGTACAGGCTTGTAATTGATTTGGGGAATGTTGCGTTTTTACTTGAGAGATCTGCACAAAATGCGGTAACTTTATTTGTTTAAATCTTTATGAGTAATACCAGTAACTCCATATAATAATAAATAAGTTCTTTAAATAAACTCTTGTGGTGTATTCAATCTAACTTCTGCTATCGTTACTCTTCTATGACTTTTCAAAATAAAAAATAAATAAAATTCATTTAAAGATGTGGGTTAAATGTTGATTATTTAGCATCGACGATTAGCCTATTCTATACTCTAATCTAATTAAGCTGTAATTATATAGTTTATAAGATGTAATGTAAAATCAAAGATATTATATATGTATAAATAATATTTATACTGCATTTATTTTTGTTTTATTATACAATATGTAATAACATTTTACCAATGTTTGTTTTTTTAAATTTTATGTCATTTTTTAAATAGCTATTAAATTTATACAGGTTACATCAACGCTATACACATAGGTTCAGCCCGTAGCGGAACATAGACAGTATGAATTGCAACAGCGTATTCCTCTTTTCGCGTTGTAGCTTGTGTCCGGCGATACAGTCGTTGGCATATTCGTTCTGTATACGTAATTTGCCCAAATGTTGCGATTATAGACATAATAACGGCTTATCAAAAAGTGCTCTAGTCCCTTTGTGAAAATCGAGTAGTAGATAAGTCAGGTTGTTATGTCTCCAATTTATTTTTTTTTGTTACCATAACTGCTATGCAAACGGGAAAGTAATTATAAGAAATAATAAAATAAGGATTCTTAAAAGATAAAACTAAATAAAGTCAATAATTCTGCAAAATAAATTTAAATTTTAACCGCTATGTCATGCATGCATATCTACAGGTGTCTCAGCTTTTGCGTTGCAGGCATTATTATCTACTTTTCCTGTATAGTTGTCAAAAAACTTTTTAAATAAAAGTTACTTGATATAATGATATGTCGAAAATGACAAACAGAGGATTTTATTTGCTCGTGACCTTGAAGAGGACCTTGAAAAAATCAACAGGCGACAAATCCGGGGAACAAGCAGGCCAAGGGATAGAACCTCTATTTCCAATCCACCCATTGGGGTACAGCGCATTTAAATAATTCGTCACATTATCCGCATTATGGAGCGGAGCACCATCTTGTTGCCAAATTATGTCTCGTCTTTCATTAAGAGGAATATCTTTATATGTAAATAACGTTGTCCTGTCAGGGTTCCTTCGTAAAAGTGGGGTCCAATTAAATGCCCATTAAACATTCCATACCATATATACATTGGTTCCCCACACTGTTTGTGTGCTTCCTCCATCCATCGCGGATTTTGGTTGGACCAATAGTGCGCATTATGTTTGTTCACAACACCATTACTGTGAAAGCGACTTTCATCACTCTACAAAATACAATTATTAAGATAATTTGGATTTTCTTATTCTAGAACTTGCAATCGTGCAATGAAATTCGGGCGTCTTTGTAAATCGTTTAGTCTTAATTCTTATGATAAATGAGCTTTAAATGGATGGTATTGATGCCCTTTTAAAATTCTCTGTACTGTAGCTTTACTAACCCCAATCTTTTCTTTTCTTACAGCTACATAAGCCAAAATCACGACTTTTCAGTTTTGACAAGTTTATCTGAATTGTGTCAAAACTGACAAGGCAAAATAAAAAATGTATCAAATAATAGTATATTATGACACTAGTGCATAATCAAGCTTTTAAAGCACGAGTAACGAGTTTAAAGCCACGACGCGAAGCGGAGTGGCTTTAACGTTACGAGTGCTTTAAAAGCTAATTATGCACGAGTGTCATACGATATTTTTTAGTATAAATGCAACAATAATTTTAATTAGAAGAAATCAAATCAATAATTTCAATACATGACATGTACCTATATGTCATTTGACATTTTCTGACATTTCACTGGACTATTAAGGGGACGTTTCCGCGCCTAAATTTTCATCATATCGTTCAAACTGTATTTTATGTCGCAACTGAAACATAGATGGCTCGGAGAGTACTATCTTTCTATACACCACAAATTTCCGTTTCAATTTAATGACCTTGATTTAATTCCGTACTATAAGTTTATTTGCTTTGTATTTGGATTTACTTGAATAATCAGACTCTCGGTTTATCTTTGTCAGTTGTATTGGATTAGGAAAGGGTAGAGCGAGCAATGAATACATTGGGGTAAAAATTACATATTCGTTTTCTCGAAAGTTTCCTTACTCCACAACTACATCTGATGTAGTTGAGTAGTTGTGCATCAGTATCAATGTGGCATCAATCAGTATTGTACCTAATTGTGTTTCTACTATTCGCTAGTTGGTTCTTCTAGTCCTGCAAGAATTCGCAAGAGATTTATTTGTTAGCCTTTTTATCATTTTTTACTATTATTGTTATTAGTACCGTATATACAGTAGTAATTCCAGGTTTGTGTATATAGCGGTGTTATATACTTATATAAATATTTTATGCTGCGATAGCTTATCAATTTACTAAAGGTTTTGCTAGCATAAGAATCAGGTACATGCATAGAGTAGTGTAGAGTAATTTTTTCAGGATTTGCAGAATGGATAGAAGAGCAAGAAATACATCATTTCGCCAATGTGTTCTTTATAAAAACCCTAGACTTTTGAAAATGCAGGAACGACGGGCAAAAAGTAAAATATGATATTCAGTCCTATATATAAATTTTTTGAAATTTCGGTCTAATATATTTAACTTTTTCTAGATCTTATAGCTAATAATGGATTAATTCAAATTAAAAAAGTACCTACCTGTACCAGTTTACATATTAATAAAATGTTTGTAGAACAAACAATTCAATTTATTATTATATCAATAATGAAATAGTTCCTAAATTAGAAACATTTTATCAGACTTTTATATTTCCAGAAATAATTAATAAAAAAGCAAGTTGTGTTATTTGTTACCCATAACTAGCCTTTTATGTAAAAATTAAGGTATTTTTATTTAACTTCTAAGGTTTTTAAGTATCCTTATTAACTTATTACTTTCTGTAGTAATCTGTTGCATACTGGTGAAACATATTAAAAATATAATTTAATAACAAAAATACTTTTTTGTTTCCTCTAATTTGTTAAACTGTTTAAATTGCAAGTATAGTATAAAACGATAATTTGGTAAAAATAATTTCTATTTGACATAAAACAAAATTTTTTTCAAAAAAACTACGTAAATAGGTCTTAGATTAATAGTAAACCTCAATATTTAGAAATTTAAAATATTTAGAAAATAATTCATAATTTCTCATAAGGTTTTAAATTTTGTTATGGCAATTGAAAATTTTATTAGCTTTGTTCGATTTGGTCTCCTGCTTTATATAGTAAAAGGCAATTATCATGCGCCATAAAAATACCCTATTTCATTTGCATTGTCGTAAGAGCGAGTTTCGAATATCACTGCATGCGTCGTGTTGTAAACGTCTTAAAAGGAACAAACCTGTTGACATTTAATGAGCGTCATCTGTTGCACAATCGCTGAACTTCATGCATGTACATTTGCCTTCGGCATCAAATTATTGAGCTTTTACTAAAAAAATACCATACATTTTTTAATTACACTATATTTGTAGCTACTGTGTCTTTTTTATGGAACTACATGTATATATCTAGGTTATGATTAAGAGATATCGTTAAAAAAGCCTTACTTCGTCAAGTAATTTTTACTAATTTTTTTATTACAGGTCTTCCAATTTTCTTTTGTTAATCAGCAACTGCCTAATGCAGTTATAGTTTTATAGAAATTATAATAATTTCGATATTCTTGCACGTTTAGAAATCTACGGTACTCTAAGAATGAGGAAAATTTAAACTTCCCGCACAACTGTGTAACGTCACCTTAAACGCTTGGGATTGGCTGTTACCAAGCAACCTTTATACGCACGCCGTGCGATAAAGGCCCGATTATGCATGATGCATGCATACTAAAAAAGTTATTTATTAGCTTTTGATAAATAAGATGCGACATTAAAAAACATACAGTGCTATTATTTTACTATGCAACATAGCCATATGTTGCATTTTAAAATAATCGAGTCAAAGCATTATACGTTATGCAACTTATTATACATACTACCCTAACGTCAAGAATAATTAATGTTTAGTGTCAATTGAAATACATCAAATATTATTATTATTATTTTCCCTATTGTGCCATTATCTAAGTTACAACACTTTCACAAATGTATTCCAAGCAGGAAAAAATGTAAATGTGCTTATGGTATCAAAACCATCAAAGTCTACAAATGATAAGCGACTTATTTTCTTTAGAATTTCCCCATAGACCAATACCTACACGTTCGACAATTTTAAGAGTGTATAATAGATTTAAAACAGAAGTATGTGTCGCTGACCATAAAAAAAGAAAAGAAAAGAGAAATGAAATTAAACATTTTGGTTTTCGTAGAAGAGAATCCTACTAAATCGTTAAATTTTATCCCGTCAGAGTTTAATATATCACCCTCAAGTGTGCGCAATGTAGTTAAAATTGAAAAATTTCGGTGTTACAAATTGCAAAACCATCAATAGCTATTTGTAAACCCCTTTGACAAAACCTCTCGAACTGAGTTTTGCGAAGATATGTTTGATTTACTAAACCAAAATGAAGATTTGTTATTAACAACACAGGAATTGAAAACCAGGATTACAGAAGAATGCAATAGTCTCAGAGTATCACCAAATAAAATAACCAATTCTATACGAAATTTTTATTATCGTTTAGGTTATTGTTTAGAACAAGAAGGGGGTCATTTTGAAAAATACTTATAATAAAAACATTTAAATATTTAATTCCTTATGTATATTAATAAAATGACCTATTCTTTGTCTGCTTTTAGAGTTTAAACACATTTGCATTTTTCCCTTAGAACACAATACAGAAGAGTATTAAAAATGTACTGCAAATTAGTTTGAAACGCGAAAGAATATTTAACGTATTTCAAGTATGAATAATGGGTTGCCTATCGTATAATGCTTTGACTCAATTATTTTAAAATGCAACATAGGGATATGTTGCATAGTAAAATAATAGCACTGTATGTATATCCATTAAAAAAAAACAAAGTTGACCTTGAAATATCCTTCAAGGGTCACGAGCAAATAAAATCCTCTCTTTGTAATTTTCAACATATAATATCAAGTAACTTATATTTGAAAAGTTTTTTGATAATTATACTGAGAAAGTAGATAACACCTGTAACGCAAAAGTTGAGACACCCTGTATAGGCGAACACTAAATGACTCGCGATCGACGATCGAACTTACAAGGCTGCGTGCCATACGTATATTGTATAGTATACCTGCCGTTCTTCACAAAAGAAAGGTAGCGCAACCCTTATAATGTCTTTCGAGCATGTATGGTTCACAGGGACGTATTCAGAAAAAACTATACTAGAAATACCTATATATGGACTAGCATTGTACTATGTATAAAAAAACACGTTTAACACTAAAATTACTTGATTTACTATTATTTATTTTTGAGTATAATTAGTACATTAATGCAAGCTTACGGAGTCACGCAACTAAGCACCCACCACATTAAAAAAAATTGTGCTTTATTTGCTCAAAGTAGTCGTCCTGTGTATATCTATATAAATAAAAATGAAATGTGGTTCATTACTAACAGCATCACGTCTGTCGGGTCGGTTAATTATAAATAATTTTTAATTTACATACTACTACTTCCGTCATCAGAATCACTAGTTTTGTTGTCACTCACATGTATTATTAATTTTGGTATGGACTTTGCGTTTTGTAGATACTCATCTTCTATACCGATTCCATGTTGTATACAATTTTTCCAAGTCTCTGGTGATGTTAATAACATAGCTTCTTGGATCGTCTTTATTGTCTCGCTAAATGTGGGAGCGGTATTTTTGCGAGAAATGTATTGTTTTAGTGAACTCCAAATCAATTCTATTGGATTGAAAATGCAGTAATATGGAGGTAGACGTAATACTGTGTGACCTGCAGCAGCTGCAGCATTATCAATAAAATATTACTTCTGAAATGTTTTCACGTACAAGACTTCGAGAAGTTGCTTCTTCGAATAATCCTCTTCAAAATAAAGGTCATGATCTTCTAAAAATTTTGATATTTCTACTTTTGTGCTTGACGCATTCGGAATTGTGATAAGTTGTCGTGAATGATAACTGGCATTATCCATAACAATCACACTGATTACAAAGAATTAACTTACTTAAGTACTTTATTTACATTAATTTAACATGCATTGAAAATCAGATATAATTATATTGTATATAACACAATGTTTCTTAGTACGGTCCGTTAATTCATTTTGCATAATTTCTCGGTACCTACGAGTCCAGGTAACCTCATGATAACCTCTTCTAATCCCTCTAATTACCCAAAAGTCAAATCAAGAAAGGGATGGACACACTATAACTTCCTATGTTCCGCTGCGGACTGAATCTATGTGTATATAGTCATACTTACAGTTGAATATTAAAAATATAACTCAACTTCACTTAAATGTACTCTTTAATTGTATGGTCATGTCGTTACTTACTGCGTAACATCTTCAGCATGGATGTCATACTGAAGATGTTACGAAATTTCAAAAAATAAATTACATTGCCGTATATGGAGAGAATTTTGCGCCACTCCCCGCAGTCAACAGGCCGAGTGAAAGCTTAAATACATCATTTTCAATGTAATGAAAATCAAGTATATTTCCTGAACATAAAAATAACGTAAAAAGTGTTGTGTGTGATGTACGTATGATATGCTATTGCCGGGGACCATTTTCAAACATTTAAGTAGCGTATGCTGCTAACTTAATTTTAGTTAGGAATCAAAACAAAATGTTTACGAGAATTTAGTTATTTTACCCAACAAATACATGTCTCGCCTTGTAAATCAGTTTTAACCTTACCATTTGCACCTAAATAGATTCACTTTACTTTACAAATTTGTACGATACAAGAAAAACGGAGTTGTAGGGTGCGTTCGAAATGACGCTCGATAGAGCTAGCGGAGCATGAACAGAGTTTATGACGTCACGCACAGAGTACAAAGTGGTAGCTCGAACGCAAAGGTGTCTACGAGAAAGTAAAAATAATTTGGTTCGACGATGCTTATTAATATAGTAACGTTTCTTTGGCCTTCCAACGTCCACAGTGTAAAAAACAACTCGTGATATATTTATCCTTTTATTTTTAATCAAACAGACCATTATTTCTATTTACTTCTGCTAATTCCATTTTGTTCAACAACATTAGTCAAGTAAATATCAGACCCAGATGAGACATGTATCGTTTTATCTGGACAAAAACAAAAGTGCGCATTGCGGAGCTACGGGCACCATTTTCGAATTCGGAGTAGACAGTGTACGCTCAGAGTAAACTCGGTGTTTCAATGAAAACGCAAGGACACTTACTCTGATTACCTAATCGAACGCAAAAGTGTGCTCTGCACGCTCTGTGCGCCTATTTGAGCGCACCCATAGTGAAAATATTTTGTCTTTATCTTCTATTAATGAAGTTTGTAGAACTAAATACAATATCATTTATGTAATAACTTTTATTTTCACTTCCGTCGATGATTTGGATTCAATTTCAAGCAGAGCCAGGGACTCCTTAACGTAACTTAACGTTACATCTGCTGGCTTAGATAAATTTTAATAATCTTTAGTTTAATCAAGAAGCGCTTTCGAGGGTTGAAATCCGGATCGACTTACCATTCGTTCTTGGGAGCAAAGTGATTAACAGCGCGGCATTATAAAAGGCGATATGATGCTGTCACAGAGCCATTTGAACACAATTTACACACAAAAACTACACCGCGAAAGTTGCAGTTGAAGCCATGCAAGTATCACAGGTTACGGAGGCACTGCAACTAAGTACACAAATAAAAAAATAAGAAAAAGAAAGTGAAAAAATTATGAAAAGATTTTTTATCGATGTCTTTCAGTTGTTTACCGATGTGTATTTCTAGATCTGAAGAACTAACATTACTATTCTAAATAGTTAATGATTGATTGTTATAAGTATTCATAAGTATTTATTATGAATACCTACTTATGTAGAAATCTATGTTATGACCTGGTATAGTAGTTATAGAACACCATTTATTGTTTCTGTTTCTTTTAGACAGAGCTATTACAGCACTTCGGAAATTATTTTCTCATTCAAAAGAAAAAGTCAATTTAAAAATTCTGAGACTATTCTTGTCGAAGTATTTTGGTACAATTTTAACATCCATTTTTTTTGCGAGTTCCACTAGCAATGGTTCAAATAAAAATAAAATCGAAATTGTTTAGATTCTGAATGTTTTATTGTAGTAAAATATCACAACATAGTCATATGCGTCATTTTAAAAATATAAATTATCAATATACTGTGCATATAGTTCTACCTAAATTATCCTTAAATATAGTAGTATTTTTACGAAAAAAGTACACATAATATTACTTTCAATTTTACAAATAATGAGATATGTGAGATGCGAGTTAACGATACAGAATGTTTTAAGTAAATTTTGATCACAATTTTCGAAGTTTTTTCTTTATTTCTACTAGTTGATCATACATCTCTTTGGGCAAATCGTCACCAATTTGTTCCTCGAAGTACTGATGAATAGAATCTACCTCCTGGAGCCAAAACGGTACATCGATCTCAAATAGTGCCTTCATATCAGGCTTCGTTGCGAGTCCTTCTAGATTAATGCTACCCTCTTTAGGAAGAAGCCCTATTGGAGATTCTTGAGCGATATCTTCACCATCAATTCTTCTCATAATATAATCGATTAATCTTGAATTTTCGCCGAAACCAGGCCATAAGAATTTATTATTTTTATCTCGTCCAAACCAATTTACGTGAAATACTTTGGGAAGCTTCCTTCCAGGTTTGTCCATTGATAACCAGTGTTTTATGTAATGTCCGCAATTGTATCCGAAGAAGGGCCTCATTGCGAATGGATCGTGCATAACTGCTGTTCCTTTGAATTCGGCAGCAGATGTAGCCTGACTACGTATGGCGGCACCCATCGCGACGGCGTGCTTCCAATCTCGTGCTTCGTATATCAAAGGAATACCGTGCGGACGCCGACCACCGAAAAGAATAGCTGAGATTGGTACTCCTTCTGGAGATTCCCATTCTGGATCTATCATGGGGCATTGGTTAGCCGGCGTGCAAAATCTGGAAAGAAATTATACGAAACGTTGTAGGCAATTTTAAGGTAAAACAACTAAGAATACTTTGATGTCAGAATACTCGGTCGTTCTATATAACGGAATCTTTGAATTGTATATAACATTAACATATGTAACGTTATATAACTACATACACGAAAACCTAACGAACAGTTTTGGTTCAAACTTTTCCGTAATTTATTACATCGTTCTAGTGTAATATCCTATATTAACGATCATAGATAGCTATTCAATTCCCCGTTATGCAACACTAAGCGAACCGATTAAAAACTCATTATAGATACCGTGAACGGCAAATATTTCTAACATACAACAAATATTAACAATGGAATTACCTCGAATTCGGATGGGCTGCTGTAGTTTTACTCTCTCCTCGCACCCATTTGTTACCTTTCCAATCCGTCACCTCTAGTTTACTAGTGTCGATTTCGTGTTCTAAACCTTCCCAATAGACACCACCGTCGCTGGTTGACGCGACGTTCGTAAAAATCGTATTCTTGTGTATGGTTTTCATCGCAATTGGATTGCTGGTATGATTTGTGCCTGGAGCAACACCAAAGAAACCGTTCTCAGGATTGATGGCTCTGAGGACCCCATTTTTATCGAAACGCATCCACGCGATGTCATCACCAACACATTCCGCCTTGTATCCAGGAATAGTAGGGGTTAACATGGCGAGATTGGTTTTACCGCACTGTGATGGGAAGGCTCCGGCGATGTAGCGTTTTTTGCCTTGCGGATTTGTTATACCCAAAATCTAATCAAAAAATTTTGAGTTCAATATACTTGCCTCACATGAGAAATATATTACGTGCACTTACCAACATATGTTCGGCCAGCCATCCTTCTGATCTTGCAATTGTGCTACCAATACGCAGCGCAAAACATTTTTTGCCCAGCAAAGAATTACCACCATATCCACTACCGTACGATACAATTTCTTGCGTTAAAGGTTTATGAAGAATGATGGTACGTTCGGGATCGCACGGCCAATGAGGATATTCAACTTTTCCATTTTTAGGTCTACCAACGGCGTGTAAACATTTAACGAAGTCATTATTTCCAAGCTTCTCTAAGACAGCTTGACCCATCCTTGTCATTATCCTCATTGAGCACACGACATAGGCAGAATCCGTTATCTGAATACCAATTTTGGCTAATGGTGATTGAATAGGACCCATTGAAAACGGAATGACGTACATTGTAGAACCTTTCATGCAATTTCCAAAACGTTCTTGCATAGCTTTGTCCATGCCGGCTGGTGATATCCAATGTCCTAAAGTTCCCTTTATTCCTGGTTTTGGTATAGGAACTGCATCGCGTTCGTGTTCGGTACATATCAATGTTTTGGATTCTACTCTAGCAGTATCCGCCGGATTGGTGCGAGCGAGCCAACTAAAATTTGTTTTATTTTTTATTACAAAAACATTAACTTTATTAAATAGATGCTTACCAGTTTTCATATTTTGTTAATGGCATAATTGTTCCTTTCTTTTGCAGTAAACATAGTAGTTGTTTATTTTCTTTCTCGGATCCATCGCATATGTGAATTTCATCAGGTTGACATATAGCGACGTTGTCTTCAATAAATTTCCGTACTTTTGGAGACAATGTTTGTAAGTTGCCGGAAACCACACAGGCACCTCTAATGTGCGTGAAGAGTCCAACATTTGGATGGGCTAAACCTTTGGCAATTTTATTAACTTCTCCAGCATATCTGCAAATTAATATACGCATATAATAAATGAATGTGTTCGGTTAAGTTATGATTGTCAGGGGATATGTTTTAATAATAAACGTTAAAATATCAATCATTTGTTAAAAAGTTATAAAGTCTTTAACTACTTGAAAAGATGATGGATTAAAAAAAATTCAATGTACATACATATAATAATGAATATAGAAACTAGATTTATTAATAAATAAATATGAAAAGAAAAATAAAATAAAAAAAAACTTACGTATTATTTTCTTTCTCTAAAAGATCAGGCATCTTGACCAAAATTTAAATTAGAAAATTCACCTAATACGACTAATACGATTTATTTAAAAAAGTTCAAGTGTAAGTTTTTGGGTAATGTGTATAGTACCCGAAAATGTGTTCTAAATGAATTTGATCTTCTTTAGACACGAAACAATTTATTCTATGAAATTTTGGTACTAGCTTATACAATGCGTAAGCCAGTCTAACAACGATTTCGCGTAAAAACGAAAAAAAAATATCTCGATACGATATATTTGTACGATAACAATATCTGTTATAGACGCTTGTTGGGGCGTTAATGATCAAAGCCTAGAAACGTAGCGCTTTTATAGCGGTTCACGCGAAGTTGGAGGGGATGTAATCTTTGTTTTGTGTTAGTTTATTAAATGGGGAATAAACCATTGTCAATAAACTAATTTGAATTGATATATAGATAATAATTTTTACAAATCAGAGACGAGGAGTCCCGTGATAACGTATTTTCTTGAAATTATTTGCCGGGTGAAATGATACGATTGCATTAGACGATTAACGTCATAAATGTGAGTAATACGTAAATATGAATTAGAAATTTTGAATATGCGATTTTAGGAATAATATGTTATTTTATTAAGCAGTAAATGTCCTGTATGACCTAATTAAAAGGATTTGTAGAAAAACAATTAATTACGCAATTACTTATGTTCCTTATTTAAAATTAATAAACCTTCTGATTTCAATAATTATTTATAATAGCAATATAGAAAACATCAATCGATACTTTGGCAAGGCTTGTGAACCTCGACTTATTTCGTAAAAGAAAAGATTGCTAAATTTAGATTTGGTGTTAAATTTGGATTTACTCGTGTTATGCGTTTCAGATAACAGTCCTCTTATAAGAATTTCGTTTATTGTAAAAGGTAATTTTTTGTGTATTTCACCCAGGATATGAATATTATACAACCCTCACTTTCATTTTAACGCTATAAATCCTTCAAGGTTTGCTTTAGGAACAATTATAACAATAGTAGTACAGACAGAGCTAATTTTTTTTAATGTATTATGTATAATTTGTTTCGATAAATTTACAACGCATATACAGACATATGATATTCCAGAGATAACATCCTATCGATAAGTTTAAAAATCAAGGAGAAAGTATAAAGTTGCGTCCAGAACTCGATGTTGATTTAAATCGTTATAAACAACATACCGACGTCATTTCTGCTAGAATTTCCTTCGCGAACGTAAGTACAGGTATGCAAGGCATTAAGAAATTCAACTATTACGTAGTTTCACATAAACAATTTTTTTATCTTATATTTATTACTTTTAAATATTATTGTTTGTTTTGAATCATATTATTTCATGGACTTAGGCACTTGTTTACTATTTTTAAGTAATACACGTTGTGTATACAAGTTTTTGAATCTGTTCTGTTGTGTAAATATTCTAAAATATTTGAGAGGATTTATATCAACCTTTATATGCCTAAAAAAACATTCTTTCTACTTATATTAGATATTTTTAATTTTGTGTGTCACTTTCGGAAGTTTTATTTTTTATTATTTTCATTATTTGAAACTTAGTTTACCGATATAGGTTGGCCTAACGGATTAGCTATAGATTTAGCTGGAAATAAATTGTATTGGAGCGATACAAGACGAGGTGTAATTGAAAGTATAGGCTTGAATAGAGAGGATCGACAAGTTGTGCTGTCTAACATCGATGTACCTTTTCGAGTCGATATAATTCCCTTCAATACATTTATCTTCAGTATAGTAGGAAAAATGAAAAATAAACAATACCGTATACGCTCATGGATATTGGTTCTGCTAACATTTTTTGTCATCAATAGCTAAAAACTGCCTAACCCAACTTACTTACACATAAATAATTTTAAGTTTCACCCTCTATTATTAATGATATACCCTAGATGATGTAGTTCTTTGAAATCAGGTTGTTAAGGAGCTTTCAAATATATAAAAATATACAGGTCAAATATACATCATGGACTATGCTAGATTTGTGTGAATCAGCCTGTACATTTAAATGTATGTCTAAAAAGCGCACACTTGAATTTACAAGTTGACGTGTCCCGGCGTCTATATATATATATAATTTACTACTATAATTTTCTAAAATAACGACACAAACAATTTTATTCCATAAGTGGTTTCCACACTGTATAAGTTTCGACAGTTTTTTTTTTACTGTAATACATTTGCTTGTGCTGTACAGGCTACTTCTAATTCACGAAGCCCTATACGTATTTCGCTTATTATAAAAAATACAGTGATTACGTTTACAAAAAAGATAAAATGACTCAAACGCAATTTTATCATGAATTAGCAAGACACATTGCTATCCAGAAAGATATTTGTCAGATTCAGACAGATTTATACAACTTTACATGCATTTAAAAAGAAACTGATACATTTAAAAGAAACAAAAATGAATCGTAAATAAGATGATCCTAAAGTTAGTGGGGTTTGCAGCCAACTAACTTTAGGATCATCTTATTTACATTTAGTTAACGTTGTGACAGCCGATACTTCCCCTCTAAGAAACAAAAATGTTCCTTGCAGGTCTTTTGTAGTAAGAAATTTTGAATTAGAACAGCATATTCTTCATGTAGTGGAAGACGGACTGTAGGGACTGTTTTCACGGAAACGCAGATAAAAGCTTACCTTGGATCTATATTTCGATTAAATTAATATCAACGGCTTGGAAAATGAGTCTTAAATGTTCCAAATTTCTCGACTAAGTCAATTAACAACGACCAACAATAACCATACTTTGGGCCAAATGTTAAATATTTGTTTATTTTCAAATTGAAATTAATTGGATGAAGGTATCCTTATTCGGGATTATTCCACCCCACAGACTTAAATCATTAAATAAGCCCATGAGATGCCTTTTCATGTTACAAATTATATCCGACGACAGTTCAATACATTTGAGTGTCTTGAGGAAGCAATGTTAGATGAGTTTAACTTCTCAAGTTAATTTTTCATCACAAATCATGATTCTTATCGTATAAGTACTGTCCGATGCGAAGAATTGGATTCCTCCTCTTTGAGGTCTTACCCGACTATTACCATTATAAGCAGACAAGCAAGACTAAGATTGATTTAGAAACAACTCTATTAGAAATTGAATTTCTTTCTCATTCCCAACATCAGGGTAGCCACAGTATTGGGCGTTGGAAAGAAGGTGTTTTGACAAAGTAATGGAGAAGTTTTTTCGACTTTTGTTTCAGTAATTTTTTTCCGACTGCACTAGCGGATAACACCTACATGTAAACTCGGCCAAAAGCGAGACCTATTGTGCCCCCATGCTGTTTTAGTTCTCTCAACCAGGTTGCACCCGGACAAAGAATTCGACAACCTGGCCAAGAGTTAATTGACTTACTCCGGGATCATCTAATCGATCGATTCTGCCTCTCCCTGTTAGCTGTTGGACAGTCAGCAAGGAGATGGATGGAGTTCCCTTCGCACCCCCCGCAGAGACTTTACTAGGTCCATGGGATGCATCTGTTTATTCCCCTAAGATCCCTGTGAGTAACCTTAGTTAGGTCACTGCTCATAAAGACTATCTTGTGAAGTCTTTTCTCATTTCCAGAGAATTTTACAGTGTACCACTGCGACAAGTGCATTCCAATAAAAACATTAATCATACAACATATTCTACTAAATTCGGTTTAGTTATTTATTTCTTTGTTATGTAGAACATTAGCAGTTATTTTATTTATTCAACCTAAAAAGCAACCAAAAGCATCGTTGGATACTGTCACAGTTACTTCTTTTAAACAGTTTCGTCATGGATTTCTTCTTACACATATTCTACATCGATGCAGTCGCTATTACGTGCTAGAATCATCGTCAGATATGTCCGGTTAAGTCGTCACTGTCGCGGAATGATGACCTCTGTCCGCTTTGCTTTTATAGAATGTCTCTCGAGAATTCTGTGCGTGCATACTGTGTCATTTTACTTATTTTAAACCTTTCTAGCATGTGCAGTTTCTCGATTCTGTTTCAATAATGTCCAATCCTGAAATTATATTTAATCGTATGGATGTCCAGCTCTAATTTTTAATGTTTTAAATATGTATGTCTGCTTTGTGTATTATACACTGAATTTCCTCATTTGTTAAACTTCTAAATCGTAATCATTGAGATAGATTTTTTGAGGCTTCTAAAAGCTATAACCAATATATAGCCTAAGAAAATTTATTGTAGTTTGTGTAAAATTACTTGTTTTACATCAAAATTATATTATGACATTAGTATTTAGGATAAATTAGTCAATTTTGGCCTATATTATTGTTTATTTTGAATGTATACATTGTAGATGTTTTGAATTAAGAAGATGTTATATAATTATGATGTAATTTTAATGCGACTACCTTCCAGTTCGTTTTGAAATTTGGACGTAATTTGGTACTAATTGATAATTAATTTCAAGTCATTCTGAGACTTTTCTAATGAACGAACATTGTCCAATGTTGAGTTAAGTACTTAGGGTAGCTTAGATAACAAAATTAAAGTAGTAAGTCGTTCAAAAATATTAGATTTTATACTGTGCGCTTGTTCAGTTTAAATCAAGCTTATAAATTTACCAATTACATAGCGTAAATCGACGTTTTAGCTTGGTATGCTAATAAAGAATAACAAATATTATTATTCATTATCTTATCACACAATCAATATATTTGTCCTTTTCACATACACTAAACCTGAGTTAACATAAAGCTTTTATCTAGGACCTGCATTTATGATATTTCTAGCTTATTCCAGTTTCAAACTTATGTAAATATTGGTAATTCTTCCTTGTTGTTTTATAAACATAATCAACACATTAGGGTCAGGTGAAGTATTAATATGAAGCTCCAAAAAGTTAATTGAACCATTATTTACATTGCATCAGAAAAAAAGTATTTTAACTAAAACAAATTTCAAGGTTTTATGCAATAATAACCGTGAAACGAAAGAGAAGTGAGTCAACAAAACGAATAAGGAATTTCCTCTTCTAGGAATTTTTATAATTAACAGGAAAATAATTGAAATTATTTATGAATTAAAAATGATGTACACTTTTTTGTTGCTTGATTCCATTTATAGATCAATAAATAAACATTATATTGTTTATTTTTAATTTAAATTTTTGGAAAAAATTTAGATGCCATTCTATTTCTTTTTTAACTCAAAGAAAGTTTTAGTTTACTGTAAATAGTTTTTCGACCTCGCTCAATGTGTAGAGCCCTTTGAAGCGTAAGGTACCAAACTTCTGCAAACGAAAGTAAAGGGTCATAGATACTGAGAAATGTCGTAACTTTCAACAAAATTTATACAGGGTGTGCAGAAATTAGCAACCAATTCAGATGTCTTTAAACATTAAAAATTCTGTTTTTGAAATGGCACATAGTAGGTTTTTATTGCAGCACTTGATTCAGCAAGAAATTCTACATTGATTTGTATTAAGGTCTCATATACCTATTTTTATCAGCTTTTGATATGATATATAAATATATATATAGTATAGTATAGTAACCTCCGTGTAATTGTTTTTCAGAAAAAATATTTACAAGGGGAGATATAGTACTTCCGCACCTGTACACTTCTAAAAAAAATTATCTTTAACCAAAAATACTTTGTTGAAGGATAATTGAGGTATGTCCTGTTGATTTCCTTTATGAAATGGCGATCAAGAAATCCTGATTTAAGTCTTAAATACCCACATATGTCAACCATAGTCAACTAGTACATGCAGTCATTGAAGAATGGGATTCCTCAAGACATTATTGAATTTTTAATCTCTGCATCTGCAATTTTCTTTTGTTTTTTATATTTTATCGCAGTTTCATAAAAAAGTTTGTTAGTCACATATGAATTAAAATATGAAGTGTCTTTGTAAACGATTAGATAAATTGAATGTATAAAGCTCGTTTTATACTTGATGCGTAATATAGAAATGTATGTTTACTTTCAAGTTTATTATTAATTAATGTACAAATTCAAGGAATAGAAATGCTCTAAAAACGTCATTTTTTAAACGTCATTGCGTTGATCAAACATTAACACTTATCATATTTATGTTATAGCTTCTGAGATAAATAAATGGCTCGTTAGATAACTGGAACAAATAACGATCTTGATGATTTCGTTAAAAGAGTCCACCTGTGAATTATGTACGTTTTCCCCTTGCAAAAAAAAAAACGTAGCGAAATAGTTTATCTTTTCGGAGATTGAGTCCAGGAAAACGGTATTTTTCCTACAGAGTTCTTCTACCATTTGTGGAAGTTTTACAAAACAACCTTGAGACATTCCGAAGACGCTTTTAGATTGTCCAGTATCTCCAGTAGCCTCGCCCACCTGCGATTCCTTTCGCAACCTTACAGTTTTCATTAAAATGGTACTAGATGCAACAATCATTGCTAAAGTAATTGCTTTTATTGTCTAGCGTCCATCAAATGCATTCGTTGTGAACAAAGAACAAAAACCTCAAATACGGTGGTATAAACAATAAGATTCAAACTTGTCAAATGTAATGACAGCCAATGCAATAAATTTAAATTTTAGTGATATGATTGGTTAATTCGTAGATTTGTTCAAGTATTATTTTTTTGTTAAATGCAAAATATATCTTTATCATTAACTTATTCATACATAAATTCATATACAAATTCACGGATTTATCCACAAATTCAATGACAAATATAAAACGGTCGTTAAGAATATACTTAATTATTTTATTTTATTTTTTGTTTAATATGTTTGTAATTAATTATACGAGAGCAGTTTACCAATTATTGTCCCAAACATAGAAGCAAACAATTGAGTTGTTAATGTTAATATATTTTGCATATAGATTTTTAATCTTGTTGTTAGGGCGCATATCATGAACCAAATCAATACTGCCTTCGGTGGCCACAGTTTTGAGGGGACCAGCATCTGATGCATGTTTATAGATCTCTCTTCCCAGTTTTTTACTTGATATGAAGCTGCAGATAGTGACAATTCTTTTTTACAAAACTATTTTATCACAGCTCTAGTTTCAATTTCATCCACTTCCGAACATCTCAATAGAAATGAATGAAATATGCTATAGGTAATAAATACTGCATCTCTATCCTACATGTTGCGGTTGTGCTTATGTTCAGTACTACGGTACTACTAATACAGTAACATCACCAATTTTGTACATATGCCTGAAGAGGAAAAAATGAACAGGAATGAACGCAGAGTTCTTGCAGCTTATAATGGTTAATTTCTACGTATTTGCATACGGACATGGAATAATCAATCTATTCGGCGGGTATTCAACGGGTCGACAGCCGCAGTGGTTAGGCAGCTGACTATCGTTGTGGTTGGACGATAGGAGCCGGGTTTCAATTGTCTGGAGGGACGGTGACATTGTTTCAGAAAGCTGAAATCCCGATCGACTTACCATAGTCAGACAAATAATACAGATTACGAAGTCCTCTTCCGAAAATACCGGAAATCAACTTTTTCATGTCAGATGGAATGATATCGCCTTCTTTTGCATTTGCTTGTTAAGATGTTAATTAATTGCTAACTGTGAGATGAAGCACTAATATATGGAACTCATATATGTATGCATTGAAAGTTTTGATCAATGGTTAACATTGGTTGAGATCTATTATGTATTAGCAAAAATCACGTTAATATTGATAAATTCTAGTAGCTATCAACCTTACTGCTCTAGATCATTTGGAGAAGCCTGTATTATGTATACTAATCTTTGGACACTTCTGTCAGAAGATTGTCAAAGAAAGATTTGAGAAAGGCATAGGCAACATAGAAATAACATCAAAAGTATGTATAAGTAGATTTATAAAATGAAACTGTGGAACTGTGTTTATTAGTTTTCTGGCTCTTGTGATAAATATTAAACCATAGAAAATCCATATTCATATTAATACTACTAGCGTGTATTTTGTGTAATCAAAAACGATTAACTCAAAGACTATATGAAATTAGTTCATGTTTGCAGTTACGAACATATGGCGGCTGATATATTATACTATTTGCGTATTTGGTTTTATTTTATTGTCAGATGAATTACAAGCTTTACGGAAATAAGTCAAACGAGATTATTTGTTGGTATAAATATAAAATAACTAATTATATCACGTTGATAATGTAATACGCTTTTCTTGGTTACAATTAAATTAAAATATGAATTGATCAGTTATCTTTAAGCTTAAAACAAAACAAAGTGCTTACATTATACATCTACTTGTAAGATTGAATATCATTATCAAATATGTTGAAGCTGGTAGTAACAGTAGCGCAATATGTGATGATTTCCCAAAATAAATTTTAAATGATTAATCAAGTATATCTATAAATAGGGATCCAAACAAGTTGCTTTCGTGTAAGAGGCCCGTCCAATTTAATTTCGCTTATCTCTACTACTAATTGTCTACGTCAAGAAGTTAGATAATAACAAGTTATCGAGTAGAAAGGAACATTTTTAGAAACAACTCATTTTCACTAATTTATTTGGATGAATTTTTAAAATCGTTACTAGAAGCTTGTTTGTATGCAATACTTATTAGCTAAAAAATCAAGTGATAGGTTATTTACAATTCAGTTACGCAATCCAAGTATCAACAGTATTGTGGTACCATATATATTGCAATTTAAAGTTCTAAAAAAAATACATATTGAATCAAGGTTTTTAATATTATGTTGTGTGTATTTATTTATTTAATGCTATGTTGTGGATCAAAAATGTAAATATTTTTAAGTTTTGGAAATGTACCGAATATTTTATCTTGTAGAAAGCATATTTACTATTTGGAATGTGTTAAAAGTTCCTGGTTTTTATTAAGCGAGAGGGCTGTGTATAACTATCACATCAAAGTAAATGACGTAGTTTTAAGAAAAAAATACATTAATTTCTTAGAACAAAAACTTCGCAGAAGTTCTAAAATTGGAATGAAGTATATTTATAAATATATAGATAATAACACAGCTAGCGAAGTAGGTGTACATATATACCTACATAAAGTTATGCTACACTTATTACACCTACACCAACCATAAAAATATACTCCTACAACATAATTTCTGTATTTGTTTTGAGAAAAGTCAGATAAACATATAAAAGAATAGTGGGAAATTATAAGGTTTAGGTAAGGAAGAATCAATTAGAAAATTCTGACATGAGATATATTTGTGATTTTATAATAATTTTCTGTATCGAAACGTAAAAGGAGAAATATATTAAACTTAACTTGATATTATAATAATTTTTATTTGGGTATAAAAACTAATTCTGGCCCAGGAAAACGAAAATCTTGAACTTCGTCAAATTTCTGCAAAATATTTGAAACAATCAGGTACCTTGAATGGTGTAAGTATTTCAATCAGCCCTTTATTCACCTACATGGATATTTGCTTGATTAATGCATTTATTAATGAGACATACAAGGGATAAGCTACAATTATTGAGAATTGGAAAATCTAGTTACTGATGCAACACAAATTGTTGTTGGATTTGGCGATGTGTGACTTCTGGCTATTTTTTGAGCTCAAAAAACATTTGAGAGGGAAAAGGTTCCAGTCAGAAGAAGAGATTGACATCGCCGTTAAGTGCTTTTTTGATAGTATCTCTAAAGACAGCTGGTTGAACGCTTTTAACTATGGAAGGAGACAATAATTAAGTGCGTTATTGTAAATGACAATTACTTTGAACATATTTAAAATAGAAATTCTAAAAACTTGTATCAATCTTTTAATTCTCAATAATTGTAGCTTGTAGTTGTCGTAGACGGATTTCATTATTCTTTATGGATCAAAATGGCAAATTGTAACTTTAATGGAAATTGATTTTGCCACATTTTCAGGTCCAGTAATTGTAAATTTAGGAGTATCGTAGATCTTGTTGTTCGACGTTCGATCGGTTGTGAATCTCCTCGACCTATTCGAGAACAGTTATGCAAAAATGTGTTGCAGCCCCGCGGTGTATAACATATATTTAGAGTCTTCACTGGTATGGGACGTACCTAGTAGTAGTAGACGTAGTCGTAGTAGTAAAAAAATATGGATTTATTAAATGACCTTCCACAATTTCGGCCCATACATTATCAGAGAATTTGTGTTGATGATGCACAGCCAACGTTTCGTGTGTTTTATTCGACCCATACGTCAGTACTATCGAAATTAGAAGAACATTCCGGGAGAAAAAAGCCTCGTCAATATAGCATACTTGCTATCTATTTATTGACAAGGAGTTACTCTTTGCGAGAAATCGCCTAGAAAAAGTGTCTGTAGCCATACAATGAGATGTGGATATATTTAGTGATTTCTTAAAACCCCTAAACTATGGCCTGGCTTATGTTAAGACAGCAGTAATTTGACTCGATTTAGCACCATTCTTTTCTACGTATGAAATTCAAATCGTGTAAAGGTGTCTGTTACAATTTTTTAAGTTCTCGTTTCAATAAGGTGTTGACTAAATATCAAATGATAGTGATGGGTTGCTACGAAGCTAACTGCTATTTTGAAACTGTTAAACTGTTTGTAGCAGCTAACGAATATTAAAAGAAACTGCTACTTTTTGTAGCAGTTTTCCGATGTAAATATTTCTGACGTAGCAGCTCTATAGACATCATATGTTCTATCCCGTTGTAGCTATAGGAGAAACTGCTACAAAAAGTAGCAGTTTTTTCAAACTGCTAACGAAAAGTAGCAGTAGCAGTTTGTAGCTGCTAAGGAAAAATAGCAGTTTTACACATCACTATCAAATGACAAACGGAAAATCATAAACACTATGAATATCGCCCATTTCAGTACATGTACAATTTATTTTGAATAACAGAAGCTGCCAATGACCCTTAACGGATCAATATTTTGTTTATTGAATATGATAAATCGTGCAAGTTATAATATGAAATTTGTTTAACTTCTTATTCACGCTCAATAACTTAAAATCGATGCAGTTTTGGATATATACATACATGTATGTATTCATATGATCTTCCGTTATCAAAATAACATAAACCTAACTACTAAAGTCTACTAAAATGACCCCTCTTCCTGAAAAGTTACCTCGGTTTGCGTGTAAAGTAAAAATATCAACACTTCTGCGTATATTTTGTGTATTCCAAGTACTTGCAGTAGGAATAAAGATCAAACTAGGAGCTTAATCAATTAATGAATTAGCTGAATGAATGTCAATAATACCGATCATAATAAAATATGGTCTAGCTTAATTGAAGCACTCTTGGACATTACGATAAAAGCATAATCGTGCATCGAACGCTGCATTCAAGAAACAAACAACTTGTTAGTCAAGTTGTGCTTAAACTTGATGAACGTTAAATTCAACTTATGTGACAGTTAACAATGAAACATTTAGAGAACGTTCTTTATGTATTTTATCTTTTCATCGTCATAGCAAATAACTTTTTCGAAGTTGTTCAAGTCATAATTGTGTGGAACTGTTCCTAAAAGAAACTATCTCTGATGTTGCGACTAATTTTCCAATTAAATGGCTACAAAAAGCTATCCCGAAAAATTTGTTTTTTATAGAGTATAATTAAGGCGAATTTTTATATTTTGCCTAATAATAAAAGCTGCAAAATCATTACGCCAAAGCAATTCCACTTAGTATATACCATACTTGTTGACAATGGATCAGTAGTACACAAAAAAAATCACCTAATTATACATCATCCAATCTTCCCAACCCAAAGGGTTGTATCTAAGAGGAAAAAGGGCAGTCAATTCAAATCTAGTGAAGCGAATTTATTGCTTAAGTGCTTGAAAACACGCATTAGCTTTAGTTAAAGCTATGCTCAGTTTTTAGCAATCTATTGGACGAAATCCGTTCTCAGTAAATAACGTGATTACCGCTAGAGTTCTAAAGATAGTATTGAGAGCAACATTTTCGTAAAATAAACAAAACATATTTATAGTAAAAGCAAAAATAAAAGCCTTATACAGAAAGAATTCCAGAAGAATAAAAAACACGGATAGGAACAATAGTGGGTTTGATTCACTGCTATTTTCAGGCACAGACTTTGATATTTTCTTATATTATAAAAATATGGACTTCAGATTTATAGTATCAAAATTTGAAGACCTAGAACCTATTAGGTTGAAACGAACCAATCAGATCTATTCTATAATTCGTAGTGGCTATTTAGCAACTAATTTGAGCGGCTAAACCTGAATTTTTTGCAATTCTGCAAAAATTCAAGTTGTTAAAATTAAACCACTAATAGTTAGCGACGTGGATAATTTACCAACGCTTCAGAGGGTGTTGCTTATTTTACTATTTTGTAGTTACTTAACTATATTTTCTGGTTTAATGACAAGATTGGAAAATAAAATCAAATTGCTAAAACAGTTATTAAAAGTAATTAACAACGAGGTTACAGAATAGACCTGAATGCTTCAAAGACGCTTCTCTTTGAAAATCAGATTACAAAACGGAAAAAAATGAGACAGATACGACATGCCCAGGATTAAAAACCAGATGAAAACACGAAAATTGGCAAAGAATTGATGGCTATATTAATACAGAAGCAACTAATAACTTTATCAAAACACGTATGTGGCAAATTTGTTAGGAATGTACGATTCATTAATAATTTGCTTGGTTATAAGTTTAAATGATTCTTATTTTAGAAGGCGAGTAAAGGCTGAAAAAGATACGTTTATAAACGAGATGAGATAACTAAATGGTTATGTGTTTAGCACTGAGAAACAAAGAAGCAATTTAAAATCTAGCAATTGCTGCTTGCCAAAAAACACAGATTTTCTAGAGTATATTGAAGAATTATGCTGGATGCGAGAAAGTTTGATTGAGAAGATGAGTGTTCTAGGATGATAATGGTAATGTTTAAAAAAAGATTCCTTTTGGAACTAAAACAGAGTTGGTGCTTATTCATGGAATAGCAATGGATACAATTTTTATTAGAATATAACTGTAGATGTATTTCTCCTTGTGAAGGATAACATCAGACGTTAGGATCTACAATTGTATTAGATTTGTTCAATATTTTGGCTCCCTTATCACGATAAACTTTCGAGTGGCAGAGTATTAAAGTTTTTGGTCATGTTTTGAACGTTTTTAATTTAATAACAACCTTTTAATTTGTGAAAAAAGATACTATGAGTATTTACTAATAAGAAAAGTATTGCATATTATTAACCCAATACCTGAAGAAGGTCAAAAATAAATTTTAAACGTAAAACCGAGAAAGCTTAAATTGATTTTTTAGGTACACAATGCGTGCCCTAATTACATCAGAAAATGTCATTGCCATACAATACATGTTAGATAAATTATTGTAATGCAACAAATCTAATATAACTAGTAAGCATTTTTTTTTCATTTGATAAAAAAATCCGTTCTAAATTACAGGAATTCACAGCTATGCTCGACGAACTTTCACCATTTATTATATTTTTTTCGTCAGACGACACACCAATGTTTTGCCTTCGTAATAACAAGGGAACCCGAGGGGGCTCGTCTTGGCCTTGATTTTATTGACGACTACGTCATTAGCATTGCTGAACGGCGATTGGTCCAAAACGCGGGTGTGTGATAGTCTGATCTGATGCAATCCACACACAACCTTACAAGCTAAAACGTATGCGATACGTTGCTAAGGAGGCAAGTATTGCAATCATCTGTTCGAAAGGCGTAGTGTCAAGGACCTTGATTCCGATATCCGACCATAATAATAAGTACTAAGTTATTTAGCGGGAAAAAAAAGGTTATCGAGTGAGAATAAAGTTGGAATTCTGCGCAAAGTTCAAATCGTTTTAATAAACATATTTATAGTGTTTTTATTCATTATCCGGATTATATGCATACCGTTATTAGTTTGGTAATGTTTTAATGATGAAATGTTGTAATAGATAAATAAAGAAGAGTTTATGATAAAGTATCAACAAGTCAATAAGTTGAAGATGGCGAAATTTTGCGTTTTGTAACTAAGAATAAAAAAAATAAATTTGGATATAATAAACAAGTACCATTGATATCAATCATTGAGTTTCTACAAAATATTTATTTAGATCAATGTATTAGACAACAAGTTTTTTCCTATGCAAAAACAGATAATCAAATGCACATGTATGGTGGAAAAAATACGCCGAAATTAACAAATGTAAAATTTATATTTTGTATTTTACTTTAGACATCAATTTAGCATATCATTTCGTCATACCCTACAAGATTAGATCCGCTAATTGTTATAGTAAAAACATTCGCCATAAGAAGGAAAATCAAGTTTGTGTGACGTCCAAGGTGTCCTAATGGGGTTAGAAATGTTTAAAATTAATTGGGCGTTGACTTTTGACTCAGAAAAGATTTTAATGATTCTTAATGTTACATACATACATACATTACATTTTTAATCTCTTTGCAACACATTATTGGCATGTTTCAACAAATTAGTTTCTGTTTGCTATTTTTTGGTAAATCTTTGTGATGAAAATAGGTCACTGTGAAAAATCATTCTCTATTCAATATCTACATATAGGTACATATAATAGGTTGTGAAGCCTCATTGGCAAAATCAATGTTTTCTATAAAAATCTGATGAAGGAACCGTCCTAAGAAAATGAATCCTCCAAAGAAGGTATAATCAGATTGTTCTTATTTGGAAACGCTGCAAGTGATGCCATTAGTAACAACAGCAAGCGATACTGCCTTATTTCACGGAGATCTATTAACAAATTGGACCATATTTTATATTTAACTATCTTAAAATATAGAAATAGTAGAAGTCGACTTATTTCACATGATTGAAAGAATTTTTTGGTCCAGCTTTTTCCTGTGACCTTATCTAAAAGAGAGAGAACACAGTTCATATTTTTAGCATTTTTGATATCTACATCGAATTTTAAGTCAACATTGTTAAGACAACTATTTCAAACAGTCTAGCTACTTTAGGAGAAAAAACGTGTTTTTGTTAAATTTCCACCGAAATGACTGTTTATTTAAAAAATCATATCTATTGAATCCTTGACTGGAGAATGACCAAATTCGAGATTATCATAAACTAGAATGTGTTTTAATCTTTTGCAGGTTGAGTTTTAACGAAATTTATTGTAGAGAGACTTTATTGATATTTCTTTGACAAACGCAGAAAAATTGGAATTTTTTTTTTAATGGAACACCCTGTATATTTTATCACGCATGAACTCCTTTACAGGTTTACTACGTTTTTTGTTAAACATGTCCTATAGGGAAGGCAATAGTTTTTGAGATAATTACCATTAATATCATGTTACTCAGAAAGTTTGCCATTCTTTTGCTAGAAACCAAAATAAATAACAAATATACGCTATTTATATTAAATATTTAATTATTCTTATTATTCAAATTCTGTTACCCAGTAGTAAGTTAAATCATATAAAAAAGAAATGGTGAAAAACATAAAATGCTTAACATCAGTTTAAAAAAGCTTCAAACACCCTACCGTTATTTTGCATACACTGCCTTAGACACATAAAAAAAACTTTCGTTAACATTTTGTAACATTTCGGGCGTAATTGACCGGAAAACTTCCCGAGGCGAAAAATTTCACTGATATCGGTTTCAAAAGCACCAGAAACTGATTGGAGATGAGCTTTTGAGTCGTTTAGGTTGTTTTAAATAATTTTTAATTTCGGTGGAAATTTAACAAAACACGTTTTTCTCCTAAAAATAGACTTATGCGGATAAAAGTCTGAACAATGTTGACTTAAAATTCGATGTAGATATCAAAAATATAAAAATATATAGGGTATTCCATTAAAAAGAACTAAGTACGGCCCTGTACAGATGAAACTGAGGCCTTTAGGGAACTCAAAATATTTTTAAATTTAAACGAGAAATATCCGTTAAAATATGTACTTAACATTTTCTGATCAAATCAATATGAAACGTACTATTTAAAAAGAAGGCATAAAATTGCATTTAAAATTATATAGCATACTTGAAGTTTTATTTAAACTAAAATATTTTAATATTTTGTAATACCACCCTTTGCAGAAATTGTGGCTTGTATCCGTTTAGCATGGATGCATACTGATTTATACAAGCAGAAAAAAATGTTTCACTATTTCAGGAACACCATGCCATACGTTCCGAATATTTTTAATTAAACCATTTGTCGGATTCTTTAAACTGTAAACTTAGAGATTTTAAGAGGCTTCAGACATTCTCAATAGGGTTGAGAAAATTCATAATATACGAAATTTTAAAATTTTCATCGTTAGACAAAAACAAACTGATTTTGCCGTGTGGATGGTTATCCGTCATTTTTAAAGATAGGTTTAGGCGTTGAATACTAATTCACAAAATATCGGTAAAAAAATTGTTTAAACAATTATAAATTACAGGTCTTGTCGTCGCATCGTGTTCTCTGGTAAAATAATCGGGTCGTGGTTACGTTCTGAGCTTATTCACCAACCATCACGGATGGTGGATGTTTTATAGTCTGTTGAATAGACAAAATAACATTCTAATTCCTAGGGCGCCTCTGAACCAACTTATTATTTTCTTTTAAACAGTGCAGTGAAGTTTCGTCGGTGAAGAATACCTATCAATGAAGGATATTTATTTAGTGTTAGTTTTCAGGCTTTTAACAGTAAATAATTCTTTGTCCAATTATTACCAAATTTTAATTAGCATGGAACTACATTAATCCAGCCAGCTTTTTCCATTTTAACTGCGCTTCTTTAAATCGTCGTTAAAGAATTGAAGTTGATTTATCAATTCCATCTTGAAGAGGGATTTTTTTTTAGATTTTTAACAGACGTTCTTCTGTTAGCTATAGCAACTGAAATTATTTTACGATCAAAGGGCCGAAGTTTTTCGATGTCTTCCACGGAAATTTCGTTACCACAAATCTGTGACTAACTTTTTCTAATTTGGCAATTTCTCTAACAGACTATGGGGATTTTACAAAGCCTACCAAGCAAATACTATTCATGTCTAAAAGTCGGGTGCTTACCCAAAATTGATCTGTTAATATACAAATCCAAAAATGAGAGCTATTTTTGGCTCAAATTATAGAATTTAATAAATTAATCTGGTGGGTATAATATTACGAGACTCCAACTGTTCTTTAATACTTGTTTCTTTTGATAAAATTTTGTCTGGTTTATGGAAAGGATCCAAAATCCATTAAATTATCTTTAATTAGAAAATGATCGTCAATAAAAGGTTGTTGAAAATTCCTGGATAGCTTTCTTGTAAAAGTTTTGATGGAGTCAATTTTATCTGCTTCAAAAAAATAAACGGGTCGAGAGCATGTCAGTGGTTACATCATTTTTGACTATTTTTGAATTGGAACGATAATAACCGGGTTACTATTAATGCAAGGACTTTTGACATTGAAAGGGTTGAAATTGACAATCTTAAATTAAATGTTGGGAGCAAAGTGATTAACATCCATAATTATCTTAAAATACGATATGATGCTGTCACAAAATCAAATAATTTGAAACATAATTTTTAAACAAAAACTAGTGTGCTATATCATTTTAAAGGAAACCCACCACTTTTCAATACATAGTTTCATCTAATTCTTTCTGAAACATAAGCACAATATTAAAAAGAAGTTATTTCTTTCTGATTTCATACAAAACATAACTACATTATTTTAACTGAATTCAAACATTTCGGCCCTTAATAATCTTGTGCTTATCAAAGATTTCAAAAAGTTAGTATGTACCTTTACGTGTCGACTTCTTATTACCGATTATAAATACATACGAAAAAAAAACTTGAATAATGTTGTAACTTATATAACATGCTAATAGAAAAGGTATAAATAACTACTGACATTTTATTTAAAATAACTCTTGCTCGTGACCATGATTTAATATTTACGTCATTTTAAAACGTCTTTAAAAACTTTATGAAAGGTGAGAAGTTATCTACTAAGAGCAAATGAAATCTCGAAAGGGAATTTATTACATTCCTTCCAGAATTAAATGGTATAATGTTTAATTCATTTCGGTAGGTTAATTAACAATTTATTATTAAACGCGAATATTATTGGCGCTTCAATATATTTTATATTGCAGGTAATATTTTATTAAATATACAGGATTTTTTCGTATACAATATGGTGAGCGAGCGCCACTTATCTTTGTACTAATATTAAGTTGCATCCTTTATTAGTTATAAACCTTCAAAAATATTTTAAACATAATTGAAAATTAACCGCGAATGTTCAAAAAGAGCAAGAATGTTTGCCAGTGATATTCTGACAATTCTCATCAATAATTTGTAAATATTTCCAATACTATGTCAAAACCAATGTTTGGATGTGAATTATTGGTTAGATTAGTTTTTCCTTTTGACTAAATTGGTCAACTGACCAACATTATTTGGAATTTCTTCAAAGCATTCTTGTGGATTTGCTTGCTCACTTGCCATTGCAACTCTGGTGGAATTTTGGTTTACTTATTATGGTACACTACCTCGTTTTAGTGTTATACTAGAGACTTTTAAACCCTCAATTTCTTAATAATTGGACCGCAAGAAGGAATAATTTCCTCAGGTTTGGCTCCCACAACCACCAGACCTCAACAAATGTGATAACTTTCTCTGAGGAACCCTAAAAAATTCCTTTATTCTTCGCCAATTTAATCCCCGAAAGAATTGTGGAATTACGGCTAAATGCAACTTTATAGGAAATAATCAATTTCAATTCAAACAAGAGGGCACCAAGTAACATGACAACCCTAGATATTGTCGAGAAGTTCTATCGTACTGGATCAGACTTGTGTCAACCGAAGGGAACAACTGAGCGCCAGAAGACTGTTAACACAAACGAGAATCATGGATGATTTCTGCAACAAGTGTTACAATCCTCAAAGCGCAGTCTACGACGAACTTTGCTAAGACTTGGTATGAGTGATAGGTCTGTTTAAGGCGGATGTTTAAGACGAAATCGCATACTGTATTCAGTTAAGTCACTTCAGTCAAGTTACTCAGCATCTAATTCAAACGGACGAGTGGCCCAGATTACAATATTGCTGCTGAGTGTTGTCCATGATTTATACGGAGCCAGATTTCTTAAATAACGTGTGGGTTTCAAATGAAAGGCATATTCACCTTAATGGTTAATTACATCAAACGCGCAACAATTCGTTTTCTAGATTTTGATAGATCTGATGTTGTCGATTTGGTGCGCCGTAATCCGACATGAAATATTGAACGTCAAAGATGATGGACAGAAACCGCTAAGAGCCCGCAAGAAGCCTGCCACTGCAACGACAGTTGATACAACAAGATGGAGCTACGGCCCATATTACTCTTGTGCAACAACACTTTGAAGATCACATCATTTCCAGTGAAAAGAAATTCTCGTTCCTTGCACACTCCTCAGATCTCACGGTTCGTAATAACTCACCTGGAAATCTTCCCGAATTACAGGAGAAAATACAGTCATTTTTTGTGCCCTTGCAACAGCCTGTTTTTATCAAAATTTTCAAAAATCTCCCTCTATAAAAAGTACCGTTACAAATAATGTGTAAGATGTGAAGGAGTACATTTTGAACATATGCTGTACCAATGCATTTAGATGTGTTGTTGTTAATTATTTCATATGAATTTCTAAATAAGTTTGTAATTTCAGTTACCTTTGTTTTGCTGCATACTGTATAAATTTAGAGCCAACTATTTTTGTCGACTTTCTAATAATACTATGATGATTATATGAAATATCCTATATAATCAAGCTACTACCGACAAAGCCATGTTCTCTAAACTTGTGTACACAATTATTAATGATAAGGCTAATTGTTCTTAAGTATTGTAACTGAAATATTGACATTGGTTACTTTGGTCTGACTTCTGGAAAATTCCCATGTTTTCAACAGAAATTACCGCTCAACATTTGAAACCGAATATACTTTCCATTGATATTCTATTGAATTGTGTCAATTGAAATTGACACAATTAACAAACGGAATATTTTTCATTTGTTTACAGATGGTAAATAGTTTTGGCGAATAACAAATAAAACGATATCAATTATCTTCAGAAAATTGAATGATTCGGAGCTTCTTTAGACAAATAGAATTTTGTGTGGATATAATTTTAATGGAAAGTCCGTCGTTGTTCGAAATAAATCGTCGTACTTTGCAACCTGTTCTCGGCGAGTTCGATGCATTTTAATTCTCTTTACCCTTCCAATGTTATTCTCGAAACTTATTGGATGATGTAATGTTGCATATGCAGTAAATAATTACTTTGCTGTTCGTATTTCTGGATATATGTATGTATGTATTAAAAAATCAAATATTCCTACATTTATGTAATGCAAATCATTAAATACAAAAAAATATGTCAACAAAGACGTAATGTGTACAGAGAAGAAGGAATTGTTAAAGCAACAAAATATATTTTTCCTTATATTTATTTAATTTAATGGCATTTGTCCGACCCACATACTTATTAATTCGACAAAATAATGATATTTTGTCAATAAAACTTGGTTGATTGAAATAAATATTTATGAAACGGAGAAATCCAACAAAATATAGACTATTTTATTTTAAATATCGAATCAGTGATAACTTTAATAAAAAGTCGTGGTATTCAGCGAAAAAAAAGCTAAAACAACACAAAATATGTTGGCAGAGAAAATTCATTATTACATATTAAAAAAATATTGAAATAAAATGAAAGATAAACAAATAATATTTTATAATGTATGGATATTACAATCAAAGTTTACAGAGATCAATGTCATTGTAGTAAATTGGCTGTTTGCGAATAGATGGCGCTTTGATTCCCATCGTCAATGTAAGTATGCACCTGTATATAATTTTCTAGTAATGAAAGTCAAACGATATCATACCTTGTATGTCTTGTATGTATCATTAATTTCTCGTAATTTTTTAACGATAGCCCAAAGTTTAACGTGAACTTACTACAGTTCGCTTTTCTGCGAAATATAAAAAAATAATAGGAGGCTAACAATCGATGACATGTGAATCGAATACAAAATAATTCCTCAAAATCACTTGCACATTTAGCAGTAAAAATTTGGATAAAGAAGTATTTTCTACAATCATATTTTATGACTTGATCTAATTTTAATTTATCACTTACTAACCTTGACACTCCATTATTTTAAAAGTTCTCGAAAAATAATTAAGTTCAATAGGTGTGTATGTTAATACATCAACGAATCAATAAATTAAAAATATCTGTGACGTGTATGAATTTAAATATAGAGTCGGAAACAATAAATCAACAAGGACAATAAGTAGAATTTAATATAAACGAAAAAAACAAATTGATCACGAGATTTCGAGAATTGCTTGGAAACAATGTCAACATATATATTTCTAGATCCAACGGGAGCGACAATTGATAAGACCTCAGGAGACTAAAAAAAATTGTTATGTTAGATTATTAAGGAACTTCGAACCGCATTAAGTCCAGTTTCATGATCTATACGGCGAGTTTAATTATAAACATTCATGTGCACATCATAGTCAATAAGTAATACTCAAACTTTGCGCTCATATGATTCCGATAGCATTTGTATTACGAAATTCGAATAAATAAGAACGCCTTATCTTTGTGCCGTGAACTGCTGATTCTGCGATGACGTTTGTGGAGGTATGTCAACCAGTGTAAAAATGGCACAGCATAATACAATGAGATAGTGGCGAAAGGAAAATGATGTAAATACGTATATATTTCTTTATGGAATCAGATAGACTTTCGTTAATTGTTTCTCGTTAATTTAATGAAGATCAAGAGTTACGGAGAATTTTATCACAAACATATGTGTCAATATAAAACAATCGTAATCGAGATTATTTTTAGTAAAATGTGATCTAATCGTAATATCTAACATCCGGAGTATTTACTGTTTCAGGTACTTATCACTATCACAGAATTAAAATAATTTATCTGAAAATATTTTGAATCTTTTCAATATCATTACAAATTACGAAATCACACCATACGTTACGTTTATGTACTCCAAATTAGAAAAACATTGTCACAGGTGTTTACTGTAATTAAGAATAATTTGTATAAAATTATTATGTTTACGAACTCATCTCGACCGGCTGGGATCTAGATCTTTAACTTAATTCGATTAATATTATTACTTCTACCTATTATACCTACAACAGGACCAAAAATGTAATGTCAAAATGATCGCAGTTCCAGCAATATTTATAGAATAGTGTTGCTAATTTTATATTTGCCTTTTTTTAAAAATAAAACAATATAGAATACATATTTATTTTATTATCTTTATTTTTCATATTTCTAAATAAATTTTTCTTGTGTTCTTCTTTATTAAAGTTTGTTTTATTACTAAGAGTTACAATACACGTTTTTTTTTCAATACTAGAAAACAACACATGAGGACATGCATATACAAATATGGCTCTCATGTTGACAGAAACGAAATGGGGTTCATGTTTTTGGAGTTATGATGAAAAACTCTCAGCAAATTCAGTAGTATAGCAGTCTAGAGCATCATGATTGCAGTATTGTCGATGCGGGATTATATTTACAAGCTCCCAAGAAAATATTTGCAATATGAAAACAAGAATCAGTTTTGAGAACTTTCAGGGCTTCAACATGTCAACCTTCCCACTACACAACTGCTGACAAAAATGGGCGTGAATGGGGGACTATTCGATCAAATAATGAATCTCTTAGAAATATATCCTAAAAGAAAAAAAAATTAAATTAGAAATTATCTTCAAAAGAACTCCAACTTGATAATGAGCCAACCCACCTAAACGAGCTTAAGTGATACAAAGCTCTTGTTTCTGTCACATAACGTAACAAGTCTGCAAAAACTAATGAATCAAGCTTGCTAATTTCGAAAACGTTACTTTAATAGTGGCAAAGGTCTACAATGAAAGACCGCCATAAGCAATAGTGAACTCTTGGAGAAAAGTGGTGTCAAATGTAGAACAAATTGTTGCAAAAATACAAACAATAATTCAGTAGATAAATCTCACCTTCTTCATTCTAAACCAGAAGACAGAGTAACTTTTTTGCAAGCTCTTTAGTATTGTGTTATTGTAAAAATATTGTTGAACATTATCTCTTAGAATATTATTATAATTAGTGAAAAGGAGCGAGACAACGAAATTTTAAATTACGACGAAATTGCTCGGTCTGTGATTCACCAGAAAAATTGAGAAGAAATAGCAGCCGGAGAGGGCAGACAGAATAATCGAGATGAAATGAGTCACGCTGAGAGAAAAGTAGCGCCTGGAACTGGTTGCTACGTGTAGAACAAGAAACGGAGACAACAGCAGTAGATATTGTTTATTGAAATATGGCGTGACCTTGCTCATAAAACGTCAATGGAAAAATACTCCAGAGGAAAATAAACTGATTTCTTTTAAAGTTATATTTTATTTTTCTAGTTTGTAAAGTGTTAACAGTTTATATATTTATAACAAATTTTTATGAATGTACTTATACAATACATAGTTCTTCAATGTCTATGTATTTATTCGTTTCGTTAAGCCTGGGGTTTCTCTGCGAGGTAGCCAAACTAGAGGAAGTTTCCTGTTTCTATAACAACTACCGTGCCTCGCAAGTGGAAAAATTTAGTGCGCTCATTATAGAGAAGGTGGTTAATAACCTAAAAGATATTTTTCTTTCGGAGTATTTATAGACATCGAAGGCAATCAATTAAACGTGCAGTTGAGAACAGAGAGATCGAAATGTGGACGAGCAGTAGCAGAGAAATATACACCTCTAGGTAATCAAAAAATCATGTTAATGGGTAATACATCTACATATCTCATTCATTTCACCAGTGATTTGTTGATTTTTAAATGTAGGCAGTGAAGGTTGATATCGATTATAGAATTTCTGAAAATATAGCTCTGCAGCTCTCTGAAGAATTTTATTACATTCAATGTAAGAAATAATGATAATAATGTAATAATTCAATTAATGTTAAAACTGACGTATTCCACAACTAACAACAGATCCCTTAGCTGACTCCAGTTAGTGAAGTGCTTTGCGAGTTTGCCTTTAAGGGCAAAAAGTGATAGCTAATTGGTGAAGCACCGTTTAAAAAATAGGAGTACAAGTTTGTGCCGAAATTCAAAAATGACAGTTTGATAAAAGAACAGCTTTCTCTTTCCAAATTTTGCTCAAATGCAATAAAGAAGCAGTTTAATGACTTCTTTCCACCTTTACCAATTCTATTTTCATGAGAAACAGGATTGTATAAGATACGACATATCGATGGTGCCAAAAACTGAAATGAAATGATAGCAATAAAGTACAAATTCCATAAAGATAAATAATAGAGTTAGAAGATGAAAATAAACAAAAATGCAGTGAAATTATTTCATATTACTCAAATTATTTCATTTTTTAATTGATTTTGCAAGAAAATTATATTTATTTATAAACAAAACTGTCACAGCAGGTAAATTAGTATCTTTCCATAATGTATATATGGAAATTTTTACAAAGTAATAAACAGAGAAAGTCTAAAGAACGAAAGGTTACAGATCTGAAGTCTTATCGACAATTATATGAAACTGGATATTACCGCTACGAAGATGTGTAATTGCGAGTAAAGTTCCCATGAACGAGGTCACATATTGCACATATAAATATCTATTTTTATATCTATTTAGGTAATGGAACAGTAAACAATATGCCATTTCGACAGAAGCATTGTGAATCGAAGATAAAGGTGAACTTCGAGACGGTACCATTTTTGATGGCTCAAGCATTGTCAAGGGCGGTTATTTTACATATGTACATATTTATATAACGATTATGAACATTACATTCTTTTCCATGTATTATATTTTATTAAATTCGAACACTACATATTTACCGGTTAACGTAGTTTCAGCTTACCTTTAAAATTATCGATTAGGTAATATCAAAAGTTATCTTACGTTACCGGAAATAAACCATCCACAATAAATTCTTATTAAATCATTTACGTATGCACATATATCTTGTGACTTGATAATCGAATCTAAATATGTACCTATCTAATGATTCTTTTGATTTCCATGGCTAATAAAAAAAACAAATATAATTTTGGTAACAGAGAGTGCCGCGCCTCTTGTGATCCACCTACTGCAAATATTGACACATTTTCCTTGTTCGGAAAAGACCCACTGCTTTATTACGAGTACATAAAGTAAATATATATACATACACGTAGATAGATACTTAATAAAAATATCAGTGCAAAGTCTATACAGAAGAGATTCGGGTTTAATGTGTATTGTGGTTAGATTAAACCAGTTATTAGACTAATCAGAATTATTGAAAGAAAGAGTTAAATAAAAATTGTCATAAGTCATAGGTTGGCATTGAGGATTTTATCACGAGAGCGTGTGGCAATTGTTTATATAACGAAATTGTTTATGAAGTCTCGTAACAGTCTCGCAAAGTACCTTGTCGACATGGTAAATATAAACATCTAGTGGATTTAATGTAAATAATTCTACTAAACTAGTTATTAAAAATTGTATATAAACAAAATAATAATAGCACACCATTATCATAGTTTATATGTTCAAGATTTTTTTTCCTATATTTTTAGTATCAGATTTGCAGAATATAAAAATTAGCTTTGTCATAATATCATAGTACGTTATGTGCACATAAACTGTAACGAACGGTTTCGTTATTTTGTCTTGTTATAACTTTTGAACATTTTTGAAAGAGAAAGATATGTCACATTCATTACTGGATCTGTAATTGTTTTTACTGCTCCTATGGAGCTCTGATGGTTTGTATAAACTTCGCAGGGAAAAATTGGGGATGTAATCCAAAAATTTTGCTGTGGATGTACACAGCAATAGGGAGACCAATCATCACCTATAGGCCAGTAGTTTGGAGTACACGAGCCAGTCTAACCACAAGGAGAATGCGCCCCACAAAGGTACAGAGACTGGCCTGCGTTTGCATTACTGGTGCATGCCTAACGGCAGTTTTAGAAGTGGTACTAAATCTCACACCTTTTCACATTTTAACGGAAAGTGTGGCCATACAAACCCGAGATGATCCGTTGTCGGACATGCCCCGCGATGGGATGTCCGATAACGATTTTATTACGAGGCTAGACTTCAGAAGTGGATGGAATCAAAACACCATCACGCAACTCAACAAGAATGCCATATTATGGTATAAAGATGCTTCCAGGACAACCGGAGGGACTGGAATCGGAGTATATGGGCCCAGAACCAATTTCGAAGATGTATAGGCATGGTAGAGGTAATATATTAAGGTATTGAAAAATCGGGCGGCACGAATCAGTAAAATGTGCTCCAACTATAGATCTTACTACCGCTTTTTGTGCTATAAAGATCTCTTTTGCACTCGCAGATGAACCCCAGAGCAGGATGCCGTATCTTAGTCTAGATTCCACTTCCGCGTAATATACAGACATTAGCGTATTTATGCTCAATTTTGAACGTAGGTGGCGAAATAGATAAGACTTTGTTGACGTTGCGTTGGCTAGAGTGTCACAGTGTTCAGTCCATAACAAGTTTTCTTGCAAGGTAACGCCTAGGAACTTTGATTCATCTTGTGCAAGAATGTGGTCGTCAAGCTGCAATGCATAAATAGGTGCTCTTCTCTGTCTCGTATGAAATATGAGATACTTAGTTTTTTCCAGGCTCAAAGAAAGTTTATTATTGGTAAACCATTGATATAATACGTTAATAATATCATTAGCTAACTTTTCAGTGTTTTCGTCGGTAGCAATAAGGATCGATAAATCGTCAGCGTACATAGTTACATAAACATCTGATAGAAATTGCACTATGTCGTTTATGTATAGGGTAAAGAGTACAGGACCTAGCACAGATCCTTGTGGGACGCCATGCTCTATAGGTAAACAGCGGGATCTCGCCGTTCCAATATCACCGCAATAGTTTGCAAATTTAATTCTGACGAACTGACTACGATCGCTTAAGTCAGATGCAAACCATGCACTTATAGAACCTCGTATTCCATAGCACTGCAACTTTTCAATTAGCTTATCATGGTGTACACAGTCAAAAGCTTTCTGGAGATCGCAGAAAATAGCAATGGGGGATGCACGTTTCTCAATGCTCTTCATTAGCTCATTATAAAAGCCTATCAATGCCGTTGTAGTAGATCTGCCACTGCGAAAACCGTGCTGTGTCGCAGACAATATGTCAAATTTGTTCAGAAAAGGAGTAAGGCGATCAAGCATGAAATATTCAAAGATCTTGGATATGGTAAAGATTAACGTAACAGGCCTATAATTCGTAACATCACCTCTACTGCCCTTCTTATAAATCGGAACCACAGCAGAAGTTTTTAAGGCATTCGGGAATATACCTCCCACAAAGGACTCATTTACAAGATATGCGAGAACGTCGGCGATATGGGCACGGGCATCTCTCAGTATAGCAGGAGCAAGATCGTCAGTTCCAGTAGACCATTTCTGTTTCAATTTGGACATCACGGTGACCAATTCATCAGTACTGAAAGGAAAAACTGCTAGCGAGTTTGCATTCACACTTATTTTATCCACCTGATAGTTATTAGGAATATTCGCAACAAGATTTCTGGGTGCAGATTGGTAGTAATTGTTAAATATATCAGCGACAGCGTGTCGCTCCCGTACAGATGATCCGCAAAGCATAAGTTCAATGTTTTTAATTGGCTTGAAGTTATTAGTAGCCTGTTTTACTATTTTCCACATCGCGCTTGTTTTATTGTCAGCGGAATTGATGCACTTATCATTGAATGCTTGCCTTGTATTCATTACTAGGGATCTGTGTTGCCTTTTAGCCTGCCTGTATATATCTTGTAGTTCAGGGTGTGATTTTTGTAATATAAATAGATCCTTCAGACGTGTACTAGAGTTTTTCACTGCTGAAGTGATCCAGTTGTTGGCATTCATCTCGTAACACTTAAAGCGCCGATATGGAAAAGCATTATTGTAATGGAAGGTTAGGATATTTAAGAAAGCCTGAAACTTTTCGTTAAAGGAATCGCTGGAGAACACGGCTGACCAAGTTTCTTCCGAAAGGTAAGACTGAAAGCGATCCTTGTTTTGGCTAGAAAATATTCTTTTATCTATGTACCTTTTTGTTGAAACTTTTCCTGTGTCACTAGGTATAAATAAGTTGACATATCTGTGATCCGATAAATAAGTATCCTCAACAGTACTATATACAGATTCGAAGTTGTTCGTGACAATGTTGTCAATCAAACTTTCCGAAGTTTCAGTAACTCTTGTAAATTCGAAGACAGTCCTGTGTAGTCCATATGTTGCCATAGTATTAACTAATGTCTGTTCTTCCCGAGATCTTGAACTGAAGTTAACGTTGAAATCCCCACATATATATATAGGTTCCTATTAGGTGCAAATACATAATCTAGTAGTCCCTTCAAACAATCCATAAATACGTTAAAATCGGATTGTGGTGGTCTATACAAACTTATGATGCAAAAGTTTCTATGATTAATGGTACAAGTTAATCCGGACACCTCAAACACTCTATCAATAGTATAGTCTGAGAAATCAATTGTATTAGTTAGTATATCTTTTTGCGCAAATATGCAACTACCACCACCCAAGCTGTATGTTCTATTAAAATTGCATTTTAACTCAAGACCAGCAACAGATGTACATACAACTTGATCAGATTGCAGCCAGGTTTCTACTAAGCACAAAAAATAAACCTCGGAATCTTTAAACATAATTTCCAAGTCGGAAAATTTGTTAGCTATACTACGTATATTTAGAAAACATATAAATGGAACATAGCTATTCGATCCAGCTGTAATTTTATTCAATGATTGCTATTTGACGTTATACTCTGTGATAGACTTAATATTGTTAACAACTTTTTATAACAGTTACAGTTGGCATCGAATACTGTATGGTCCCGAGTACTCCGAAAGTTTAGGGAAGTTTCCTAGGCGGAAATACACGCTATAGAAAGATGCGTCCGGTTTAACCTTGAAAGTACCGGAAACAGGAGAATATCATCCTGACCGACAATTAAGGAGCCATTAATACGCTGAGTTCTTATACAATCAGCTCACAAATGGCTTAGGATTGCCTGTTTAAGCTAAACGAGCTAAGCAAGAAAAACAAAGTCATCCTCGTATGGCTGCCGGGACACACCGGATTAGAAAATTTTTGCGGGATCAGTCATAACACAGTATTAGAGAAACTAAAAAAAGAAGTTGATCAAAGAAAAATCAAGCACTGGTTTGATCAACATGAAATGAGACAAGCAAAAACAACTCTGGGAACTTATGTACAACTAGAACAGATTCAATGAACTCATTACCACGAGGAAAGACAAACTTCACTTACTGACAGGAATCCTATCAGGTCACTGTCGGCTCCGGAGGCATATGAGAACAATTGGGCTAGTAGAGACAGCAGAATGCCGTTTCTGTGAGGAGGAAGATGAAACTTTCATACACATATATTCTCTCTGAGTGAGCAGCACTACGCAATTGAAGAACCATGCATCTAGGATCTTATGAAATAGAAGAGGATAACTTGTCTAACATCACGCCATCCCACACTCTAAATTTTTTAAAGCACATAGGCTTAGCAAGTCAGCTATGAAGTCGAGAAACCCTCAACCACACAGCAAGGTCGCAGTGCTATTGCGAAACATTCTAAGTTCCTCTTCCTTTATTATTATTTTTTTGAGATATATAATTTTTTTGCGTTTCTTTGAAATTGAATTGATAGCATTAGTATCAGAAAATCGTCCTGTAATGTTTTCTGTTTAGTAAGTTTTAAAATGGATCCAGAAGGAGGGAAAGTTTGCTTTTTATAATTTATATCCATTATATTTTATTTTAAATGAGCGAACAAAAGATTTCCATTTTATTTTTGGAGGTTTGAAGAAAAATCCATCCATAGATTTACCAAACTGGTTCGTTCAAACTTTTCAATATTCCAAACATCTAAACGATCTGACTTGTAGCGAGGAATAGTGTCATCTAGTGTCATTAGCGAAATTATTTAGGCTCTTTATCACTTCCGGTCTACCACAAGTTTATATCAACTTTCTTAATTTAAATAGCATGGTGTTTTTTTATTAATGTTTTGAATTGCATAGACATTTCTACATCAAAACTTACTCTATAATAAAAACCAGTCGTTGCCGAATTGTTCATTTTTTTAATGTATAAAACGGTTATGTAAAAAATTCTGTATTTGTGCAATCATTGCAGCTAAAAACCTCATATTTCACGTGTTGTTAATTGAAATATGAAGCATCAAATAATGGAACAAATTTTAGATAATCACAATTTCTTATCTGGCAATTTATGAAAGATAGTTTAATAAACAATTGTGATAAATTTGTACTCGCCTGTTTCTACATTTCTCTTTTATATGTATTGTAAATTGTAATTTATCAACTTCAACTTCTTTACTACTAATTATCTACTCGTGTTTATGTACATTATTTGTAAGGAAAAGTACTGCTAACTTATAAAAACGATAACTACGAGTAAACAGCAATATTACTGGAACGTGCTGGAAGGCACTTACCTTTTCAAGAATATAATCATTTTGTTTCTGATGTAGAGTCACCTGTAACAAATAATTGAAATCTTAAATTGTGATGACAATAATAATATTATAGCAAAAGTATGTATTTAAAGTTCGTAAGAAAATTTTAGATTTTAGAGCAACGATCAAAGATGTGTTAAAGGAAATTGCGTGGGATGTTTTCGTGTAACCTTTATCCATTTAGATAGATATGGAATGTTCTTATCATGTAATTAAATAACAAAAAAAATATATTTAAAATTATTTGCGATATGCGAAATTAATATTATTAGAAAAATTAATTATTTCGTAAAAGATAATGATAAGAAAGCATAAACAAACATCAAGCTAAACTTTGACCAAAACATTGCTACTTTCAAAATTACGGCCGTCAATATGAAAATGTAGCTTGGTAGGATAACTCTTGTTTCAAAACTTCCATTTGAAAACTACATCTGGAATTGGATGTATGTACATAGAAAATAATTATTTTGCAAGGAGATAAACTATCGTTGTAGTCTACGATTTAAAATTTACACACAGTCGTCTCTGGCAAATTTTAAATCGTAGATTGTGGTAAATGAATTACAGCTATTGTTGTGGTCAAATAATTGCGTTGATGATTTTTAATCCTGATAAAACTTATTGAATAAAAGTTAAAACATGTAATGGAGATAATATCGAAATGATAGAATAACTACGTTGATTTGTGTTAATGTTTCTGATACTGAAAAACGTAAATTGTTTATTATTGGCAAGTTTATTGTTTTGTTTATAATAATGTAAACCCAAGGTATAAAGTTAGATTAATTCTGTTGGTAAACATTGTCATGTTTTTTTTTGGAACAATTCAAAAGTAGATGTTTCAAACAATGTAAGATATTACCTATAGATTACAGAAATAAAGCATGAAATTGAATGAATTTGAAAAAACTGGATGGTTCATGGTTTCATTTATCCGAATATTGAATTTCATAACATTAAGCTGAATTTCTTTGCAATTAATGCTACATTCCTTTTGCAACCTATGAATATAGCCTGAAATACTGCCCCAAAAGTTGTAACCTAAATTCTGTAACTTTGCTAGGCTTTATATGAGAGTGTTACTTCACAAAAAATTAGCAACTGTTTATATTATTGATATATACTAAACAATTTTAATGAATACGTGAAAACTGGTGAAAGTTGGCCCGGGATTTTTTCAGGAAAAAAAAACAGAAGGAAGACGTGTAAGATGAATAATAACTAGAAGCGAGTGAAACCGATCTTACCGGTACTATTTCAATATTAAACAAAGTCAATAGTATTCTACGTAAAGATTATGCACCGAAACTGTGGATCCCCGAAAAACCAACCAACCTTTTTTCCAAATTTGCAATGTACAAGTTTTCGCTTTTATTTTACTGCTTATATACAGGTTAATTTGTCTCAGCTGTTTTCAATAAAAACGTTAAATACTTGACTAGAATGAAGTAATAACACTGGTCAACATGACATTTGTTTTACGAGTACCAATAATTATACTGCAGTTTTTTTTGTCGTCTTTTCAAATATGTATTTAAACCTATACAGTTTTTTTTAATTTTAATTTGTTGAAATTTTTTAAAAAGTATTTCGTTCATTATCAAATAAAAGCTCATACAGCATTGTGAAATGCTCAAATGGCATCGTTACTACTATTGCACAGGTTCAGACATGTGCTAAAATTAAAAATGGAATATTTACGGGTCAACAAATACAATCACCGATCATTTAGGGACGATGAAAAGTTTAAGGGACCATTAAATCTAGTAGAGAAAGCAGCTTTTGCTTTTGCGGATATTTTTTAAAGTAAATGTACTGGACTAATACAGTTCAGCGTCTGTCTCTCGAACGTTATCAGATTGAACATATCGCAGCCCAGCTTACTCAGGCATCTATACTCAAAGAAAAAAGAAATAGGACAATTACAATTACATATCGGTATTGTAATTCCCCCATTTATTTTTTCTTTGAGTGCATTACTAACATCTATATTTTTTTCTGCATATGCAAGATGAAAGTATCTACTATAAAAGTTTTTATTGCGGTTCTTGATCATAGAACTACTGTTTTTCATTTACTTCAAGATTACCAAACTTTAGGTCGTAAATTCCGCTTTTAGAGAAACACATAATAATAAATTGCCTTTATTGAGATGATCAAAAATGAATACCTGGCGAAGTCTAGTTTATGCTACTCCAACTCAACCAGGATCCATCAAAAAAACAAAAAACAATAGCTCCTACACAATTTCTTTATAAAAAAAGACAAAAAATCAAAGAACAAAAGCAAATCTATAAATTGACTACACAGTACAACTTAACCGCATTGTAACTAAAAGATCGCCTGAATAGAGATGTATGGTGACGAGGGATAGTAAATTAAAACTTATATCGAGTATTGAGCACACGAATAAAATGTCGCTGTATGAGAAAACCCGTAAATGGAGTAGACACGGAGACAAAAAAGGGGACTTATGAACAAACTTACCCAAGTGCAACTTACTCCGGTTCTCCATATTTAACCACCCCGAGTTGGAGTTTTTGCGCCCTTTATTTATCAACTGAAGTTAGACAAGGACTATAGATAAAATCACAATAATCAAAAAAGAGAAAAATTAGGGTTTCACAGAGTCGTTTCCTTAAAGCTGAATTCAAAATATGCCTGTTAGTGTATAACATTTTCAAGGTACCATAAGCCTTTCTAAGAAAATGAGATACGTGATCCCCAAAACGTAAATTAGTGTCTACAATTAGACCAAGGTTCCTTGCTGCAGAAAAAAAATGACAGAACAGAGCCAGAAATATGTAACTTAAGATTTCTCTTCAAGAACTCGACCCGATTCCTTGAGCCAAATAGTAAAACGTTGTTTTTTTTTGGATTGAGCATAAGATTATGTTCAGAGGAAATTTTAGCAATTAGATCGAGATCACCATAAATAGTATCCATCGCTCGTTCATAATCAGTAGAAGGAAACGAGTATATTAATTGAGTGTCATCAGCATATGCCTGTATATTACAGTTTTTAATTGAGTTTAAAATATCAGTAGTATAAATAATAAAGAGTAGAGGACCGAGAATGAACCCTTGAGGTACTCCAGACAACACCAAAATCAGAAACCAAACCTTGATATGAAATTTTTTGAGTTCTGTCAGACAGATATGAAGTAATTAGTGAGAAAGAATTTGAAGTACATCCATAATATTTAAGTTTTGCTACCAATAGCTGATTACACACAGAGTCAAAAGCTTTGGAATAATCTGGTAGGTTTCTAGACATATAATTTTTGATTTATCTTCCGTAATTGTTCGAAATGAAATCCTTATAGGTGTGCATATTTTATATTTTAACCTGCTGTTTGAATAGAAGCACAATAGAACTAGAATCACATGTCCAAGTAGTCATCAGTAAAAGGTAAGTATCAATTTAGTGATGATAACAACACTACCTCACACAAAGAACACAACCTGCTCGGCTTGTTCACACTTTTATAGGGACATGAATAATGTTTTCATGGTTAACATTCAAAGCACAGAACACTTTGTTAAGCAGTGACAATGCAGTTTTATAAAACGTCACTCACTTCACAAAATAATAACACTGAAAAGGTTGATATATAAATGATTTAACTTATGGAAAGTTGAAACAATATTTAGGAATATTTATCGGAATGACATTCCTATTAATGACATGTTAATAGCTTTTTAGTATACGCGGAATACAATTATCATATTTGAAAAACTTCTTATCGCTGATACTTACTTACCTAATGTAATTTGAATTAGCATGGAATTTAAAATGTCTATATTTCAAAAATTACACAGGATAGAAAAAATCTGAAGAGAGATTTGACAGAGAGCAGATTTGAGTTCAGGTTGAAAAGTTACCTCTATCTATACTAGATAGTTAGTGTTAAAGTTGACCTAAACAATTATCTGTATGATATCTTTGCAGATAGGCATACAAGGACTCGTTGATTGAACTTTTTTTGTAGGAAATTTAAAAATTAGAGTGCATGCAAAATATGTCAACCATTAAAAGGAAATTGAAAGAATACATCGTTGAAAAAGTATAATACCACCTGTAAACGGGTCGATGGCCGCAGTGGTTAGGCGGCTGACTATTGTTGTGAGAGGACGATAGGTGCCGGGGTTCAATTCTCTGGAGGGACGGTGACATTTTTTCAGAGAGTTTAATCCCGAATCGACTTGCCATTCGCTGTTGAGAGCAAAGTGATTAACAGCGCGGCATCATAAAAGGCGATATGATGCTGTCACAAAGCAATTTAAACACA